>CM040188.1:67956169-67968669 GCA_022606455.1 Callitettix versicolor | reverse complement strand
GAGAGTAAGTGTTAAAGTTATAAGAAGTGCTGCGGTGAGCTGCAGCGCAACACTTTGGCAATCACTGGTCTACACTTTTAAAAACCGATTTTATAAGAAAATTTGTTACGCTTTCAACAAAATATGTATTTTGGGAAGTGGAAAAAAATTTGCATTACATATTTCCAGAAATTTGAGGCTCGATTGAAACCAAGCCTTTCCAAAATCAGAATAGTAATAGATATTTTGTGTATGTGTTTGTGTAAGAAATTATGAGTTAGGCTATATCACAAACTTTATAGAATAAACTAACGAGAGGTTACAAAAATAGTAAATGTAGTGCGTGTTGCAGATGTCGCATTATAACGGCGCTAAATGTTACAACTTCCGGATTGTAATAAGACACTTAAGAAATAAAATAATTAAAGCATAAAGACATTTTATAATACTATACACATGAATGTTTTAAGGGTATTTCGTTATACAAATAATGTAAAATGTTTTATAAATGTCAACTATCCTAACGCAGAATTTGTTCATTTCGAATAATACTTTTAATTTACATTTTAATTAAATGTTGAACACTTATATTAAATGTTGAACACTTATATTAAATGTCGAACACTTTAATTAAATGTTGAACACTACAGTGTTGCAAGTTAAAGTTTTTGTTAGACTCGGGTACCGCGAGGGATGTTTAAATCCTTTCAATAGGTGCAGCTAGTCTGTACCCCTGCAGGGATATATTTGGCAATTACAATTTTGTTGTTGAACGGAAAAAAAGAGGTTAGGACGTTTTTATGAAATCCCTATCCCTAACTGAACGTAAAAAAGCTTAATTTCTATAAATAAAACAAGTCAAACAATACAATTGGCTGGTATTTAATTACTATAAAACAATTATCTTTATTTAAACACGTGTATTTTAAGACTACTGTACATATCTTCTTAAGTAAAATCGTTTCAAAACCACGTAGACCAACTATTTCATGTCAGTATGAACTTCTGTTAAAACAGAAATTTTAGTTACAACATTATAGTGGATCAGGTTTTTAAATTCAGCAGTCAAATCAAAGTGATGATGGTTTCATTATCTTTTTAATTAATCTTATACAAGCCGGTGTAAACTTACAGCGTATTCTGAATTACTGTGTTACTAATCACCCTATGGTATTCATAGATCACTCGATCAGTCCTTACTTCTTTTATTTGCAAGTGTTATACCGGAAGTAGTTATTCTATGATATAAATACAGCCCATCACTGAGTAAACAAGCCTGTTACGAGGCGTTACTAATTAGAGCTTGCTTCCAATATTTTGGCGTTTCACAGAGAGCGACGCAGGGAGTTACGTTGCGGCCGGTAAACGTCACGCTCCGATGTTTCTGGGTCATTGTTCGAAGAAAGTGAAATGTTGAGGCGCTGAAACCAACCTGCCGATAATAACAGATTAGTCTGAACACTGTTCCTGTGTATAGCCATTAACACGCTTCTTCTTCACCTTCTTAGCACCCGTTGACATCGTGTTGCGCGAGTTTTGTTCAAAATGTAAAACATGTTGTGCTAATGGATTTAGGTGAATGTATGCTGCAGAGCGAACAACGTATGTCCGTCTGTGTCAGTGTTTTATAAGTACAAATTTAACATTAAAGCTGTTAAAATGTTACTTATGTAGCGATGTATATAATAAGATTTTATTTGACATTTCACAGTAATTTTAAGATACGCATATTTTGTAAAACAAAATTTTTAATAGAAACAATCATATAAATAATACATAAAAAAGTAAACAATACATTACATACACACACACACACACACACACATATATATATATATATATATATATATATATATATATATATTAAGATTATTACTAGAGAAAAGGGATAGTTCAACCCCAGGCACTGCGATCGACTGACCTATTGCGCAACTTACCTGTTAAAATACCTAGTTCAGTAGATTGGTGCCCCTAATAAGTTCCAACAACCCACTGACTAGCTCACTCTGCTGAAGATCCCTAGGGTCTTGAAAACCAAAAACCCCTAGCCTCCTACTAGCAAGAGCCTCATATTCATAAATTACGTGACTTGCAGTTTCCTTCTCATTCCTGCACAATCTACACACGGTTTCTCCGTGGTATACACCTATCCTGTTCATGTGCACTCTCAGACCACAGTCCCTGTTATGCGCCTCATAATCCTCCTGAGTTTTGCTCTGCCCCTTTTATACCTCTGCTGCCCCTTTTATTCCTCCAGAAGGAACTTTACTTAAGAGACTTTTACTATGGGAATGCCCATGAAGGTTGTCCCATCTTACCTGGTGTTGACATGTAATCCACCCATTAATAGCGGACCTGGCCAACGATAGAGAAATCCCTAAAGCCGGCTCAGGTCCGATAAACTAAGATACATATCCAAGTCCAGCCAGTCGGTCTGCCTCCTCATTACCTCAACTCCTCTATGCCCCGGAACCCAGTGAAGAATTACCCGGTTATCCCGGGACAGAACGTCAAGGTTCTTTCAACACTCCCAGACCAGCTTGGACTGTATTATAGGACCCGCAAGTACTTTTATTGCTGCCTGACTATCGGTATGAATATGAATACGTGCCTTCTTGAAGCCCCGATCCAAGTTCTCCCGAACACAGTTATCATTAATGGCCATCACTTCAGCCTGAAATACTGTTCAATGCTGTCCCAAGGTAATTTAACCCCGGTCTCAGACCGTACACCCAATATATATATATATATATATATATATATATATATATATATATATATATGAATTGACGCCATGCATAGGCCTTGAAATTAAAAAAAAACCATAGGCCTACATTTCTGGGTAATTATTAGTTGGAGAATTGTTTTGAAATTTAGTTTTACAAAAGTTTGGCCTTTTTTTCTTAATAGATAATTCCTATTGGTAACTTCCATTATTGTACTACACATATCCGGAACCTGGAATACACACGAGTACATAAACATATTTATAGCACATAGTTTGAGTGTTTTAGCACTCCCACGTACCTATTTTTTTTTTTATTTGTTTAAAACTTTGTACAGAAATCGATTCTGATACTACCTGGAACAATTTAGTTACTCATAAAAATCTGTCCAACAATTTAAAAATGGCGGATATTTCAAATGTAAAAAATTCAAAACTTTTGTGTTTTTGGAAAGTTTTGAAATTCTGACTGCATGATCGTAATCGGTTATGAGAAATTCATAAGGTAATATTTTTTAGTTTTCAAAATACTTTTTAATTAAAAAAATTGAATTTACGTGCAGGGATCTTTTTCGTATTTTATTGTAATTTAAAATTTTAAAACGCTAGTATATTAAGATTTTAATGGCATGTGATAGTGAATGAATTTCGAAAAAATATTGTTACACAAATTATTTTTTTGAAATTCGTTATCCATCAAATAAACAAAACAGATGCATGCAGTGATTAATGCAATTTTTGTGTGCAACTATATAAAGAGAAGGAATTACCGCAAATTATTGTGCTCTACATTAAATGTAACGAGTGCACTGCAGTTACGCCTCTTGTATCACACAATTTTACTGTAATATGTGGTCATGTGAAACTGTTTGATTGAAGAAGTGATACTAGGACACTGTAAAGGATGAAGGTGACAGCTGACTATCTATAATGGAGGAGAAAAGTAGAAGTGGAGAATTGGAAAAATAATGATATAGGGGTGGTTTCTATGGGTAGGAGCTGAGGAGGCGGGCGATTGATTATTTAAAGACAACGTAAAAACCAATGCCCTTAAGCGTGTTTCCCCTCAATAGACTGCAAGTAAATGTAGGCCAAATAAAAGTTTGTAAAAATAATGAGCGATATGAATACAAGTAAATTAATGTTGGGGCAGTTATGCGAAATAGAAAAGAATATTTGTTTGTAGTTTAAATAGAAATTCGATGAAAACATAATGTCCGGAACACATAAAATCAAAGTATTATTTGGAAAACCATTCAAACCTTGATACAGTAACAAATGTGGTTGTTACATAAATTTAATTCCTTGTACTTCCTTGGTGCTGGGAATTTATGTTTAGTAATTACTTTTGTTAAAGCTCTGCTTGTTACACCCCTGTTTTACAGATAACAAAATAGCGCAGGATTATGACGATCTAGAATTTATCAGTAGAAAATTAATAAAGGAACACCTAAACAAAACAGAGTACATGTGCTTTGCAGGGCCAAGTAGGAATCTTAAATTGGAACACGACAGACAAATCAATCGGTGTTCAACTTTGATTTGGGAATGACAATAACTAGTGACGGGCTCTTGGACACAACGATAACAGAACGAAACACATCCGGAAGACCAGTAAGCAACAATAATACTGAACAGCATCATAAGGAATCAACAAAAATTGAGAATAAATTTTCAATAAACGACACAATTATATCATATGGAAGCGAAGTATGGTCAGTGAAATTAAAAATCAGAAAAATGTTAAAAATCTACAGAAATGGAATATTGGCGAAGAACCGCTGGTCTATTGAAACGGGAAAAGATAACAAGTTTAAGAATCCATGAAATCATGGGTGCGAAGCACACCGTTGTAGACGATATTAAGACCAATCAACTTGGGACGGTTTGGCCATGTCCCAAGTTGATGGAAGAAAATCAACTTCCCAAACAGATTCCAAAATGGAAACCACATAGTAGCAAAAAAAAGGAGGACGAGACATAGTTGGAGAGAAGAAATTGATAAGGAAGGGGGGATTTGGATCAAGATCTATGTAACGACAGAGAAAAATGAAAGTTAGAAATCGGAAGAATCTGGAGAATATTTTCTCCGAAGAGAAGAGAGAAAAGAAGAGTTTCATTAAAGAGCTCGTTTTGTATTTGTAACTACAATACATAACATGTTTAAATTTATAAAAAAACCCAAAGCTACGGATCAGCTAAGTGTGAAAAGGTTATTCAAGACAAATTCAGTTATATCGATCATATTAATGTAATGCATTGCTTCTTTAAATTACTCGAATGTTTGTTATAACAGACGATTGTTGTAAAAAATGTCATCATCTGACCTTTTGTTTGTTTAGAAAAGAAAGTATTAATAATACTCTATAGGAAAGATTTTGCTGAGTGCATACTTCAAGATAAATGAAACATAAACTGTTGCTGTAATTCAACGTCATTTTATCACATATTATCACAAAACCCTTCTACTAAACTGTTAACCTGGAACAAAAAATATTAAAAACACATTGTAACTGTGCTCAGGAAGATATACAATCTGGCCAATTCCATATAAATAAATCAATTTTACGAAATGTGTGATTTACAAAAATAATTGACTCGTGTATTTTTTTGTATAACATTAAAAATATCGGGTTCAATGTTCAGTTTGTGCCTCGGTTGGATTTAAAATTAAGAATCACTTAACGGTACTAAAATAAACTATTTATGGAATCCTACAAATGAATTCTAAACATATTTCAGTTAATTAAATAACTAGATGGGATGGATGATGTACACGTGAATGATTTGAGGTGATTTATGGATGATTTAACAAAATAAAATGATGAATTGAAATTTAAACTATTGTACATTAGGTTTCAAAACAGTCTGCAAATTTTCAGCGATTATAAAGAAAAAAAGAGTATAAGTTTTTTTTGAAGTGACTACTTCTTATGACGGGGTATGGATGTATGTTTTGCACGGGAAAAAAATTCAGTTTGCCGTCACGCATCACGCTCTTATATATATATATATATATATATATATATATATATATATATATAAATGTATTTTTTAAGTGAACACTTGTATGTTCGCGCCATTATGTTACTTACCCAGTCCAACTTAATTATTTAGTTTTGTGTCAAGCGTTACTGTGTAACAGTGACGTTTTATACGTTATTATATATTGGTAGGTGTGAATAATAAATATTTAAATCCCATTATACGACTTACCCAGTGCAACTGAATTATTTAGTATTCAGTTTTGTGTTAACTGTAGGCTACAACAGTGACATTTTAATAATATTTTATACTTCTTAATATAAAATTTGAAATTTGAAATTTTAAGTGTGTTTTTTTTTTTTTTTTTTGTTATTCAATCACACATTAACTACTGGACCGATTGAGATGAAATTTAAAATGAACAAGGTTTAGGTACCTGAGATGGACATAGATAAATTCCCGTTTTAAAAATCTGAATAAATGTTATTATTTATTATAAAATTATTGTTTATAAGCTTACATTTGCAATGATTTTAATTGAAACAATCTTATAATTCTAAAACAACCTGCCTTTCCAAATTAAAATATTGCAGTTTCCATTGAAGTTGGCATTTACAATGACAATTAATAAGTCACAAGGTCAGATATTAAGTGTAGCAGGAATACATGTGGGACTCCGTGTTTCTCCCATGGTCAGTGTCCTATTCAAATGTCGAGTAGCAAAAATCTACGTCTTTACAAAAAACCATAAAATCATATAATATTGTATTTTGAAATATATTGTAACTGAAATGAACGTACTCATGATTTTGAAAATCGACTATAAATTTTATTACCTACATTACAATTGCGGGTGAAGCCGCAACGGGTAACAGCTAATTAAATCATAATAGTGAAAGAAGTATATACAGTCAGGCATGCTAAAAGAAGTAGTCACTTCTGTCGGCCAGTCCCACGACTGCCTACTTTTTTTTATTAATTATGTCAAGTTTGATGGTTAAACCTCTAGTATACATTCAAATTTGGAATTAAAAAGTGTCACTCATCAAGTTTTTTTACTAATAATTATCTTACCAGATATTTCGTTTAAAGTTTCTATATTTTGTAGACTGAAGAAGTTAATAAGACAGTTAAGTTAACTGTATGAGTTATTTTATGATATACAGCCACTCAATAAAGTAGTTTATTTTTTAGTTTAATGTATGTTACTTTTCAACTTTAATACAATACACCTCTAACTAGGTTGTAATCATATGAACATCTGTATAAGCGAAAAGTGAAAAAATTATGAGTAATTATAATAAAGAAAATTATTTAACTTTAATTCACATAAACATATCAATTAAATTTAAACTAATCGTTGCAATATTATTCAAACAGAAATTAAAAACAGAATTAGGCCTAGCGTAATAGTGAATATATAGTGTTCTTGGCAAGATGTCTCTATCTACTTTGTTACAGTTCTTTATACCTGCAATGAATCACTGCTGTATATAAAACATATTTTCCTCTCCCCTATTTTTCACTTCATTTTCTCTTCCAAAACACTGCCACTTTATTCCGTGCTATTTCTATCATTATTATGATTATATTTATACAAACAATGTTTGTTATATTTCCTTTTTTCTTTTGGTCTTTTTATTTAAACGGCTCCCAAAATTTCACTTTTCGTTCAGTAATTTTTTTCAGTGCCTTTTGTATTTTATTATTCACTTTCAATAGCGTATCTAACTATCCGGATTTCTGCACATCCGGATCAGCCCAAAACACTAATGTTTCCGGTTCTTCTAACTTAGGCAAGCAACGTGCTCTAAGTTGCTCAGTAAACAATGATATCAGAGAAGCAAAGAACTTGATAAATATTCACTCAGAAAGAATGTTTTTTGTTCCATAAAAGTTGAGTAATGGTATGTTTAATTTTTTAAAACACATAGTCAGGAGTAAAATACGTCAAGAAGGAAAACATAACTACAGAAATATCCGAACAGCTTATATTCTTTTTAACTGTGTAAATTTAGTTGGAATTTTTATTTCAACGTAATAGCTACGCGTGTGAACCTTTTGTTGTAATATTTGTCACAAATCCAGAAAAAATCTTGAATTCTGTTTACGCCTTGTTTATTTTAACATTTATCATGTTTTAGGCCTGGTTTTGATGTTGCATTTTGTGGGACGCGTGATGCAAGGAACGTGTTTATATTGCTGTTATATGATATGAAACAGTACGTTTTCGCGTAGTCTTATATTAAATTAATTATAATTAAAAATTTCTGTGTTCCCCCGGGATCAAACCGAGGACCTTTCTCGTGTGAGGCACACGCGATAATCTCTACACTTCGAAAACTACTAAACAATTTGGCCGATTTAAGTATATGAAATGATTCGTTAATTTAAAATTGGTAGTTATATTAAAAGATCGTTTTTTATATTAATTCGTCAAGATCAGCTGATTTAATTAAACAGCTATAATTTGTTGTATTTTCGAACAAATTATTACAATTAAATTAATTACAATAAAAAAAGGAAGAGAAAACATGATTTTTATTTTTAGTTCAGTAGAATTTTTTTTTATCAAAAACTGAAGCTTTGACTAACAAAACGTTACACTTGTTATTAGCTAGAACAGTGTTTACAAATTTTAATCAATCAATTTAAACGATTTGGCGCAAATTAAATGCTGTACACATTAGAAACGTACCGCGAAACGTTATGCTGTAAAGCCATAAATTTCACGACCATTTACCGTTAATTGAAACGGCTGGTTTTGAGCAAAGATTGATGGGCCAATTTCCCAGGTACAAGATTTAATTAATTCCAGTTATCACTGTGTGAGGGACAAAAGCTGATATTAATTCAAGTCAGTTATATATTTTAATTAAAAGTAGACGTCTGTTGGTTAAATACAGTTGAATGCAAATTGAATCATTT
Source organism: Callitettix versicolor (assembly GCA_022606455.1). Taxonomy (NCBI): domain Eukaryota; kingdom Metazoa; phylum Arthropoda; class Insecta; order Hemiptera; family Cercopidae; genus Callitettix; species Callitettix versicolor. Next base: position 67,960,052 of record CM040188.1, on the reverse strand, counting down.
AAATTCTATGAGTAATAATTTAATTCATGAACTAAATAAATAAAATGATAGGCGCCACGTTAAAAGTCTTCGCCCGTATAATTTAAATGTTAATTGTTAATTTAGAATGCTAATAATAAATGTGTCACTCTAGGTTTCATTATTCCTGTGTAAATACTAGTCAAAACCTTTTTGAACTACTTTAATTTCGAAAAAAAGTAGGCTTATTTATTTCAACGATACATAATTTTTTTATTAATAATGGTTGTTTATTTATTTAATTGTATGCGTTTTTTTATTTTAATTAATTTGTCTGATTTTTCTTGCTTATTAATTGATTAATATACATAGAGTTGGTGTTTAAAACAAATGACAATTATATAATTATTTAAAGCATAACTGACAATAATAAACTACCGCAAAAAAACTTAACCTAAAAATTCCATTTTTTTTAACGTCTGACTATTGTGCACACTTGGGCTAATGCAGACGATGGGATGATTTATAAGCGTATGGAAATTCCAAGCCCTGGCCGGGAATCGAACCGGTCCTCGGGGTGAAAGCCCAGTACGGTATCAACTAGGCCACCGAGGTGGCTTTTCAAATCTCGGTCCGTCTTAAAAAGATTTTTACAAATTAACAAGAAGTCTATTAAATAATTTTTTTTATTTCTTACTATTTTCTAATTTGGGATAAATAAACTCTAACAAATTTGATAATTTTGTAGATTTATACACACTTTTCGCTTCAGTTTAATAAACATTTCGTGAAAAATGGTCTTGTAGTTGTTATAGAAGACTGTAATTTTATTTGTGTTTTTAGGCTTCTAGTATTTTTTTTTTTATTTTAAGGCGAAAAGCACATCGAGGCTATTATCGCTCCCTAAATGTAAATGTGAGTGTAAAGTGTTAATGTCGTAAATGTAGTGTTGTAAGTGTAAGTGAGTGTTAGACGCGAGGGACGTCTAAATTCTCTCAATAGGTGCAGCTAGTCTGCACCCCCCTGTGGGATAGGTTTCTGGTATTAGGAATACATCTTGCTGCCAATAAAATGTTTTTTTTTCTTAAAGGAAGAATGCCCAGGCAACGCTAGAATTAACAGTTAGTTAATGTAAACCAAAATAGCAGTACCACTAACTGATCGTTTTTCTTTAATAAATCATACAGCCTAGAAGCTGAAATTTTACATAGTTGCAACATTTACGAAAACAAACGTCTTTATATACAACATCTAATTGTTAAAATAAAGATTAGTCAATAATATAAAACGTAATTTTATCCAAAATTTATATTTATACATAATTTTAATTCAATTTTTTAGGTTAAACAATTATTTTTAGGTTGGTTTTCAGTGAACCAAAAGTAAAAATTTGAAGTTACGAATAATAATAATAATTATTATTTAGATAAGCAGTAATGTATTTCAGTGACTTATACAATTATAAATAACGTCAACTCTTGAATTATAACTGAATTTTACAGATTTCGTTTTTAACACTACATTTTCACTTCAATTTATTAAAAATTTCATCAAAATGTATCCTAAATTTTCTTCATTAATAAATATTGTCCGCCAAAGCGAATTTTCCTTTTCAACTTGACCTTTCGGTTTTTGGTTAGTGTTTGTTACGCAGTTCTGGCCAAAACCAAATGTTTTGAACTTAGGTGTAAAGGTACCTTGTAGAAAGCTCGAACGACATACGTGTAATATTTTTTCCATTCACTTCAGTTTCAAAATGGCGGCCTCTGATTTACAATAACGAGTGTACGCAGTTCTGACAAAACGAATTGAGCGATTGTTTTGAAAACTGGTACGAAGTAACCATTTACATCGTCCAAACAAAGTATGTGTAATATTTTTCCCATTCACTAGAGTTTCAAAATGGCAGCCTCTCATTTTCAAGGACGAGTGTACGCAGTTTTGGCCAAACGAATTAAAAAATTGTTTTGAAATTTCGTATGAAGATATCTTGTACGACGTATGAGAAACTTTTTTTCTTATTGACTTCCATTTTAACATGGTGGCCTATGATTTAACGATGACAAGTTAAGTAGTTTTGGCCAAACGTACTGGCCGATTGATGTGAAATTTTGTACGGATGTACCTCGTATAAAGCCCGAAAAACGTACGTGTCAGATTTTTCCCATTCGCTTTCATTTCAAGATGGCGGATTCTGATTTAACATTGAGATTGTATTTCCTAGTTATTTCCTGTAATACTGGCTGAACGGCCAGACCTATCATAATTTAAACCACTTCTTTGAAAATGAGCAAAAAGTGTTTAATAAATTTGATCGAGTAACATTTTTTGTATATTTTACGTATACCGGTTAAATTAGCAGAAAACCTACTAGCAGTCTTGGAACGCTTTGTATACTAATTAAAAAATAAACTGCGATATCTATTGTGCTTCGAACAACTAGATATAACATTCATATGTAATAAAGTAGTTAAGATGTTTAAGCATTCAAAGTTTAATGCAGACTGTACTTTATAAAACCGTAACATTTGATAACAGTTTAAACGCAAAGGTTTTACATTTTGCACCGTTGTTATCTGGTGTATTCTCGAATGAGTTTGAGTAAAAATAAAACAGAGTAAAAAATTAAAACAGCCTCGCGTCTCTCCGGGGAAATGAGGCTGGCCAGTCATTTACACGCACTGTAAAAACATACTTTTCTCTCCTGTGTAATGAGAGGAAAGGTTATTACAGTTTCATTTATAATTTAAAATGTATTTCACAAACATTATAGAATTGATGCTATTATAATAACATGGAACGATGGACTCGTTTGGAAAGAATTATGCAATTGTTATTGCATTATGCAGCTTTAATCCTACAATACGTAGCAGCTGTTAGAAAAGACCATGGTACATTGGTAGAAATCCAACACTTCTGTATATATACGAGGTGTGTTCAGAAAGTAACGATAATTTTAATTTTTTGAACAAAATATTTATTTATTCTTCTACATTGATGTTGTCGCCATCAAAATAGTACCCATTGGAGATTATGCACTTGTGCCAGCGCTTCTTCCAATCCTCGAAACACTTCTCAAACTCGATCTTTGAGATAACCTTTAATTCTTTCAGCGATGCGCTTTTAATATCATCTACAGCTGTAAAACTACGGTCCTTTAAGGTTCTATTTATTTTTGGAAATAGAAAAAATTAAACACGGAGCCACGACTGGCGAATATGGAGGCTGGGGCATCGTTACAGTACTGTTTTGGGCCAAAAATTCACGAACAAGCAATGCAGTTTGAGCTGGTGCATTATCGTGGTGGAAAAAGCCATGAATTGTTTTTCCACAGATCCATGCGTTTTTTCGGATTGCTTCACGCAAACGGCGTTGAACTTGTAGGTAGTACTCCTTATTGACCGTTTCACCTGGTGGCAGGATTTCATGATGCACTATGCCATTAATATCGAAGAACACAGTGAACATAACCTTCACGTTCGACCGCACTTGTCGAGCCTTTTTCGGTCTTGACGAGCCAGAATGCCTCCACTGGGATGATTGAGCCTTAGTTTCGACGTAATATCCGTAAACCCATGTTTCTTCACCTGTTATAATACGTTTCAGTAATTTTGCATCGTCGTTGACTTCATTTAGCTTCGTCATTTAGCATGACGACTTAATTCTGCATCATCATTGACCAACAACTTCTATTCGCCGCTGTTTTTGTTCAAAATTCAAAAATTTTGGAACGAATTTTGCTACCACGCGTTTCATACATAAACCATTGGAAACAATGTCATGACATGATCCAATCGATGTGCCAACATCATCAGCGACCTCTCTAATTGCGATTGTTCATAACCATTTCTTTCACTTTTTCCACGTTTTCATCGGTTGTTGATGTGTTGGGGCGTCCAGGGCGTTCGTCATCTTCAACGTCTTC
>CM040188.1:67941169-67951169 GCA_022606455.1 Callitettix versicolor | reverse complement strand
CATATTTTCAATGTAATTAGCGATTTTTTTTTTTTTTTGGATAATGATCTATTGGATCGGCAGTCAGACACGGCAACTAGAAATGGCGCCCATCCTGACCTCTAGGCAATGTTTTGAGAGGAAGTCGGTTTCATTATTTGAGAAAAATGAGTTTAAAGTTTATGTACGGCATTTTATAAATTATTTTGTAATAAAGTCACAAATTAATTTCCTTTTTGCTCCACGACGTTTAGTTTACGAGAAAAATGACTTTAAATTATATTTTGGACATTTTATAAATTGCGTTTTAATAAAGTCACAGATTAATTTCCTTTTTGCTCCACGACGTTTAGTTTACGAGAAAAATGACTTTAAATTATATTTTGGACATTTTATAAATTGCGTTTTAATAAAGTCACAGATTAATTTCCTTTTTGCTCCACGACGTTTAGTTTACGAGAAAAATGACTTTAAATTATATTTTGGACATTTTATAAATTGCGTTTTAATAAAGTCACAGATTAATTTCCTTTTTGCTCCACGACGTTTAGTTTACGAGAAAAATGACTTTAAATTATATTTTGGACATTTTATAAATTGCGTTTTAATAAAGTCACAGATTAATTTCTTTTTGCTCCACGACGTTTAGTTTACGAGAAAAATGACTTTAAATTATATTTTGGACATTTTATAAATTGCGTTTTAATAAAGTCACAGATTAATTTCCTTTTTGCTCCACGACGTTTAGTTTACGAGAAAAATGACTTTAAATTATATTTTGGACATTTTATAAATTGCGTTTTAATAAAGTCACAGATTAATTTCCTTTTTGCTCCACGACGCTTAGTTTACGAGAAAAATCAGTTTAAAGTTTCTGTAGGACATTTTATAATTTGTTTTTTAATAAAGTTACAGATTAATTTCCTTTTTGCTCCACGACGCTTAGTTTACGAGAAAAATGAGTTTAGTGTTTCTGTAGAACATTTTATAAATTGTTTTTTAATAAAGTCACAGATTTATTTCCTTTTTGCTCCACGACGCTTAGTTTAAGAGAAAAATGAGTTTAGTGTTTCTGTAGAACATTTTATAAATTGTTTTTTAATAAAGTCACAGATTTATTTCCTTTTTGCTCCACGACGCTTAGTTTACGAGAAAAATCAGTTTAAAGTTTCTGTAGGACATTTTATAATTTGTTTTTTAATAAAGTTACAGATTAATTTCCTTTTTGCTCCACGACGCTTAGTTTACGAGAAAAATGAGTTTAGTGTTTCTGTAGAACATTTTATAAATTGTTTTTTAATAAAGTCACAGATTAATTTCCTTTTTGCTCCACGACGCTTAGTTTACGAGAAAAATCAGTTTAAAGTTTCTGTAGGACATTTTATAATTTGTTTTTTAATAAAGTTACAGATTAATTTCCTTTTTGCTCCACGACGCTTAGTTTACGAGAAAAATGAGTTTAGTGTTTCTGTAGAACATTTTATAAATTGTTTTTTAATAAAGTCACAGATTTATTTCCTTTTTGCTCCACGACGCTTAGTTTAAGAGAAAAATGAGTTTAGTGTTTCTGTAGAACATTTTATAAATTGTTTTTTAATAAAGTTACAGATTAATTTCCTTTTTGCTCCACGACGCTTAGTTTACGAGAAAAATGAGTTTAGTGTTTCTGTAGAACATTTTATAAATTGTTTTTTAATAAAGTCACAGATTTATTTCCTTTTTGCTCCACGACGCTTAGTTTACGAGAAAAATGAGTTTAGTGTTTCTGTAGAACATTTTATAAATTGTTTTTTAATAAAGTCACAAATTAATTTCCTTTTTGCTCGATGACGCTCAGTTTACGAGAAAATGACTTTAAAGTTTTTGTAGGACATTTTATAAATTGTTTTTTTAATGAAGTCACAGATTAATTTCCTTTTTGCTCCACGACGCTTAGTTTACGAGAAAAATGACTTTAAATTATATTTTGGACATTTTATAAATTGCGTTTTAATAAAGTCACAGATTAATTTCCTTTTTGCTCCACGACGCTTAGTTTACGAGAAAAATCAGTTTAAAGTTTCTGTAGGACATTTTATAATTTGTTTTTTAATAAAGTTACAGATTAATTTCCTTTTTGCTCCACGACGCTTAGTTTACGAGAAAAATGAGTTTAGTGTTTCTGTAGAACATTTTATAAATTGTTTTTTAATAAAGTCACAGAATAATTTCCTTTTTGCTCCATGACGCTTAGTTTAAGAGAAAATTACATTAAAGTTTTCACTCTATCTTTATCACTCCATCGTTCGCAATTATGATTCAAAATTTTAAATTCCATCGAAAATCCGTAAATTAATCTGACAGTGCCCACGGTATGACAAGTTTAAATCATAATTTAAGAGCGTTTTAAAGCAGGCTAAAAGGGTAAAGTCATATTTCCCTTAAGAAAAAATTATAATATCTTTAACAGGTTTAAATAACGAGATTTCGAAAGTGTCGAATGGATATTTCTGGTTAACGAACTTAGTTAAATTCCGAACGAAATGTTGGTATCACAAACACAAAACTGATCTATGAATACAAAAACATAAAGTCAAACATGAACCGGAAATATTGTTACGCTGTGGTGATTAGTGTGTGGTAATGTGCACCTGAACACATGATTTCGCACACAGCTGTTTACAGTCCTTCGATAAAACAATTTCAAATGAGTTTATGTTTATTGACATTGTTTACGAAGATTATATAATAACAAATATGTCATTGTTACTTTTATTTTAATTGTTACTGTTGCATTAATAATGTATTTGGCAATGAGAAATACAAATCAAAATATTATTGTAATTAAATGTGCATTAATTATGAACACGTTTTCAAGTAGTTAGAAAATATAAATTTCAACATTTTCAGTACTTGGTATAACCACAATTATAACCTACGTGTATACAGGTGTACCAACCGTTTCTAGAGGTCATGATATGGCGCATTTCGTGACTTTAGCCCGGGATTTACGTTAAGGATATTAACAAAATGTTTCTGTTAATCTTTTAAATATTCTTGCTTAAACCTGATCGAACTCGTATTATTTATAGTTGTCAATGCTTTTACAAACTGACAAACATTTAAAATTTATCCTGGCGTGTACCAACCAAAGTAAGCAAGAATCTCTGATAAAGCCAAATAATGTGTGCACAGACGTTGTGGTTGCCAAGATAGTTTGTCTAAAAATAATTACGGTTTTATTTGAAATATGCACAACGTATTGTTACGAAAAACAGAGCAACAATGTTGATAGTTTGTATTAATACCGTTTTCTGTTGTTATCACTAAATACAAATTCAGTATTTTTTTGTTACAATTTAAAATTTAATATTGTGTAATTATTTTTTTTCTTTTGAAACAGTTTTGAACAAAAAACTCATGGCCATAAATCTAAAAAAAGTTTGTAAGTAATTTACAATTGAATTTACTTTTTATAAAAATATGAAGTAGGAAAGATATGGTAATTTTATAAATCTCTTGAGTGATTACTTTGGGAAAAAACAAACTTTTCTTTTCATTCATTTTCAATTTAATTTTCCATTTTCAAAATTGAAATTTTTTTAACCATTATACTGTAAGTCAGTATATGTAAAAACATGTAAAAAAACCACTCTTATGTGATTCTAGAACTACTTCTACAGCCTCTACTGCAATTAATTCCGATAAAATGACATAAACGCCGGAACACTTCGACGTCTGCAACCCGCTCAACACGTACTATTCCACCTCTCGCAGATATTACATATTGTTTGTTCAGAAATGAAACTTAAAAAAAAATTGATCATGCAATATAAAAGATAAAAAAGATGACCAATTAATAACAAGAAACCTTTACAGCATTTTAATAAAAATACGTTGGCCTATTACTGAATTATTTTCAAAAAGTTACTTGATTTTCAATTAGTGTATCACTTCAATAAAATTTTAGAGTTTTTTTTCAGTAACACATGTAGTCTACTTATTGTTTCTGGAAATGCATTAAGCCTGTAATAACAGAGCACAAAAATGTAAATTAAAAATATGTCATCACGCATAAACTGACGATTATCGATACAAATAAAAAAACTGTCGATAATTACGTCCAAATAAAAAAAAATGCTAATTATTAACGAATACACCATTCCGTATTAATAATGATTATCAACCGAGCTTTAATTTAATCAGAAATTTATAATTTTATTTAATATGAAATGAAGGTTAATATTTATTTGCGAATCAAATTGGAAAACGAATTAACAGAACGGACATTGTGGTGAGATACAGACCGGGGATCCAGAAACAAAACTTACTGCATATCCAGACGTCTGTGTTTGAGAGTTATTTTTTTAAATAGACTACTAGTATATAAAACAAATATATTGATATTTGTGTTCGTGTGTGTGAACACTCTTTTGCAATTTTGGACAGATTTAATTCAAAATTAGCTACGTTACTTAAAACGTAAACAAAATCTTTCCGCAACAAACGATTTTGAACAAAAATATTTTATTTTCCGTTAAAAGTTTTCCTAAATTTGAATTTTCAATTACATTGATAATATAAAAATTAATTTGACTACGTGCAGGGTATAATATTTCGTATGTCTATAGTAATATAAAAATGTTTAACGTTAATACATTGTAGATTTTAGTACAGTCAGGTTGGTGAATTTTAAAGTAAATATAATTTTTTTTACTTTTTTGTAAATTCGTTTTCATTAAGTAAAAGGGACATTTTTATGTCGCGAATATTTCGTAACATTTATTTAACAATACTGGGCAAAAATTTGAAAAAATAAACATTGTACGTTTTAAAATTTATTAAAAACACAAAAACTCTGATCGCTGACAAGTTCACATGAACAACAGTAAATCAAACTATTGTAAATATAAATCAAAACTATTGTACGTATAAAATCAAAATAGATACAGTAAGTTAATATTCCAATCTATGCAGATTTTGAAGTTTATTTTTGCCATTTTGAAACAAATTAACTTATTTTTCTAGGTAACAAATATGTGTAAACTATTATCGAAAAACAACCTTTGCAGTAGGTTTTGAATAAAATTGATTAAAATTGCAATTGCTGGAGTGCTAAAACATACACAGACGAGCGCGCGCCAACACACACACACACACTCTCTCTCTCTCTCTCTCTCTCTCTCTCTCTCTCTCTCTCTCTCTCTCTCTCTCTCTCTCTGTTTTACACACACACACACACAAAACCATTTATTTTTATTTGTAAACCCACCTTAAAAAGAGTTCTAGAGGCCACGATTGGTAAAAATGTCATGATGCGGGACCCTCAATTAATTCAGTAATCAACTTGACAAACTAAATTCATAAATAGCAAAGAAAATGTTCACAAACATCAGCTGCTAAATGGACAAGAATTTATCAAATTTCGCTGTTCTTGTACTAACCTAACCTATTTGCTTATTGAAGTTTGATTTATAACGTCATTGAAATGCAGCCTCTTGAACCGCAGCAAACAAGTTTTAATGGATTAATGTGAGTAATCTAACTTAGAGTATTCGGCTTTGCTACTGCAAACATAACAAATGCTGCAATGAAATTCGACTTCGAGTATCTCGAACACGGCCGACTGCGATGAGAACAAACTCAGCAAGACTAACAGCCTTTGTTTCGAAACCGTTTGATTTTGATTGCTTTATAACTTATTGTTTCACGCCTGAACGTTTGTAACAATGTAAAGACAAACGTTTCCAATTCTATTTAGATGTTTGCAATTCTACGTTTTTAAGATGCTCCATTTACAATTTACAAATAATTTGTGAAAAAATATTGCACGTATATTCTTTGATTTAATTTACAATATTTAATTTACAATACGAAAATTTGTATTAATTTACAAATTTAATACAAACTTAATATTTGAGTATTAAGTTTTTTTTATGCCAAAATTTATGTCAGTTGGAATGATAAAGACGACAGATCGATGATAATTGCAAGGGAAAAAGCTGGTTAATATCCACTTAAACATTCTACAGCGGCAAAGCGGCTAATATCCACATAAAAATTCTACAGCGGCAAAGCGGCTAATATCCACTTAAACATTCTACAGCGGCAAAGCGGCTAATATCCACATAAAAATTCTACAGCGGCAAAGCGGCTAATATCCACATAAACATTCTACAGCGGAAAAGCGGCTAATATCCACTTAAACATTCTACAGCGGCAAAGTGGCTAATATGCACTTAAACATTCTACAGCGGCAAAGCGGCTAATATGCATTTAAACTTTCTACAGCGGCAAAGCGGCTAATATCCACTTAAACATTCTACAGCGGCAAAGCGGCTAATATCCACATAAACATTCTACAGCGGAAAAGCGGCTAATACCCACTTAAACATTCTACAGCGGCAAAGCGGCTAATATGCACTTAAACATTCTAAAGCGGCAAAGCGGCTAATATGCATTTAAACTTTCTACAGCGGCAAAGCGGCTAATATCCACTTAAACATTCTACAGCTGCAAAGCGGCTAATATCCAGCTGTAGATCTAAGCTCTTAATTATCGAGTATTAGACCGGATAATAAATAACAGATTTAGCAATTTATTTTCGAAATTTCTCCGAAAGAAATACCAGTAAAATAAATTTCAGTGCATTTATCAAAAATAGGTTTTTTATTAAATTTAAGGTTCAACTGATGTAAGTTTCTAATTTTTCAGGACCTTTGCGTGTGACTAACATTAAAATAAAATTATTTAGAAACGATTTTAAGAAGAAATCAGTTCTTATAGACTTGCTTTCTTGTTTATTTTGTGGTATGAAATATCTGAAACCGATCAAAATACTTGAACCACACTTTTGTAATTTAACAATTATTACATTGGGCAGCTGTTTTTGAAATGTATGACACGTAAACCTAACTATTTTTACTAAAAAAACTTAAATGACTGACTGTATGATAAAAATACCAAATTCAAGAAATTACAAAAATCTAGTTTGAACAAAATCAAAATAATATTACGAACACTGTAGTGCTTTCAAGCTGTTAACTTCTATTTCTGGTGCAGTTTTTTTAATAACTTTCATTCCTATTTGCATTTAGGGACATTATAGAATCAGAAAAATAGAGGACAAAATATTTAAAAAGGTTAAAAAAATGTAACAAAAATAAATTTATTTATCACTAGCACAAAACGAACGTCCTTTTCAATTAAAATCAAAGCTTTTCCTTGAAGAACGTTTTATATAAGCGAATGCAATTTCCAGTTTTATAATTTATAATAGATAAAGAATATAATTAGAAATTTTCAAGTCCTGCTTCAATGTGTTGTTCAACATTCTATTCACGTATGTTAAAATTTCAGTTTTCTACGTGTTTAATATTTTACTAAACCACACGTACGAGCGCGCGCGCGCACACACACACACAAAACAGTTTAAAATAAATGACGTATAAAACATGATTTAACTGTTCAAGTATTCATATTTTAAATTGTATAATGAAAAATAATACCCTTTTTCTTGTAAATACATAATGTATTTCTTTAATCTGAAAGAGAGAAGTCATTATAAAACACATCTGCGTACTACCTGTAAGTATCACAGCTGTTTTCTAAAATATATGTACATACCTTTTTATCAATTGAGCTATTTTAAAACAAAAATTTCCACTAGCGAAACTTTTAAAATAAGTTATAATCTGGATTATTAACACATAATGACTTTTTTGTCTCTCTACCTCCTCGCAGGGGAGTAGAGATTAGCTGCACCTATTGAGAGGATTTAGACGTCCCTCGCGGTACCCGAGTCTAACACAATCTTACAATAATACATTTACGCCTCAATGTTCTTTTCGCCTTAAAAGTAACAACAAAATTTCTACTTAAACCTTTTTTTTATTAATTACAAAATAATTTAAAACCCAAGTTTAAGTAAATTTAATTTACTGTTTACAGATATCACACTCACGTACTTAGTATTCCAGCAATTACTTGATATACTTTAATGGTAAATATGCTTAAATATTAAATGGCAAACAAAATTCAGAAACATAACAACAATGCACTTCATTATGTTGTTTGTTTCTTCACCTAGAGCGTTGTATGTTTATTTTATCTAATTCTGTGTCCTCTTATTTAGATAAAAAACAATATTTTATATTGATTTCTCGTAAATACTAGTTATTATTTAAGATATAATTCGTAGATAATTAATTATTTGTATATATATATATATATATATATATATATATATATATTTTGAAAAATGTAAAAGATTGAAAACCAGTAGATACATCCGTTCAACACGATTGTTTTTAGAAAAACAGTTAAATTAATTTATTTGAGACGTATATAAACGAAAGAGTGTATACTTTAAAATAACGAACTAAAATCACAGGTAGAACAAACAAAAATATTAAAATATAATTTCATATTACGATTTATCATAATAATTAGCAAAAATATGATTTTGACAAATACGCTTGTCTAATTGATTTGTATTTTGAAAACTTTTGCATAACTCGATTTTTCTAAAAAAAAGTATGTTTTGTAAAGACGTTCCTTGTTGTATTTCAATTTCATTGTTATCTAGGCCAGCTGCACTTCATACAATGAATCGCTATCTATGTGGCACTGAACTAATGGCGTAATGAGAATTTAACCATGCGTTGACCACTCTATGAACGCTCCATTATCCTTGTTGGGATAGCCAATAATTATCCAACCAGCGATGTTTTGATCGGCAAAGTTTAACTGAGAAAAAGTATGCTGCAGCGATCAATCGTAGATGTTTTTAACAATCCGTGGAAGAAATGCAAAACTACAAATGTTGAATGTAAAAATGTGTGTTGCTTTCACTATAATTTATTATTTCTGATCCTTAACGATTGTATGACTAAAATAACGATGGTATCGATAAGGTCTAAATAGTTTCAATTTAACATTTAAAGAAATATTGAACATTAAACTGTTTACTTCAAAACTACAGCTACATATTACATATTTGCTTCATATACGATTGTTTAGACTTTGGGCCAATTTTTGATCAAATCGAACATAATTTTGAAAGTAATAGTTTTTACATACACACGAGCGCGCTCACACACACACACACACACATACCCACTCGATTTAACTCATAATACTTACAAAATATACACAACTTTAACCATCCGTCAAGAAATATGGGGGCCAGGATCAATGCTCATTTCAAGGTCCCAGATCTATATCTTACCATGATAGCCTTCACAATAACATATTTTGACAGATATTTGCTAGAAATTCGATTCGTCCTTTCCAAAAATAAAATAAAAATACGATAGGTTTTTTTTAAGAAAATCAATTTTATTGACACTTTTTTGAAAATTGATTCAAATTCATAACGAACCTAAAAAACTAAATTTTAATAAAATTAAATTAAATAAACTAACCAAACATTACTATTTTCTACTGAATACATTTTTCAAGTACAATGTTTACTTTTACAAAATTTTGTTAATTTTTGCAAATTCGTTTCCGACATATCGGTCGTAAATTCGCATGCCGCCAATTTATTAGTTTTAGTTTAGCTCATTGGTGCTCAATAATCTCGCAGTCGAGTTATAAAATCGATACTTCCGAGGTTTGAGGGTTAACCTTTTCTCATGTTTAGTTCCAAACCTAAAGGGCAGAGTGAGCTATTGCCGGTGACATTTAAAGATCGGACGTTGTTGCCTCACTGTGATGAAGGTAAAAACTAACAATCATGTTGATACAAACGAATTGTTATTTTTGATTTGGATTAGGCTATATTACAAATTGTTTAATGCATATGAATAGGCTGCACGCCACACTCTCTTCTCGCATTTACTGGCTCAGGTAAAGAACTACATAGATTACCTCAGCCATAAGCCGTACTGAATCAGTCATGATATCTATAAATAAAAATGGCACGTAACTGTCTCGCTGACGTGATGGAAGCAACTTTTTTACTTTATCGTTCCATCGAAAATTTAATTCCATTATTATAATAACCATTGAATATGCATAAATTAACATTTTAAACTAT
>CM040188.1:67921169-67936169 GCA_022606455.1 Callitettix versicolor | reverse complement strand
CCCCGGGCAGGTAAACGAGAAGCGGAAGTACACGCACGCACACTCGCATACTCAGCAGGTGGGGTAGTCCTGATCCTTTGTTGTGCCAAGGCATTGTTTGGGTGTGTTGACAATGCTCGACTTCAAAGCGAGGGTAAGTTGATTTCGAGTTCACTGAATCACAAAATACCCAGAGTCAAGTGAACTGTCGAAGGCTTAATCCAAACACTGTCACTGCTGTCTTCTAACACTCCAATAAATCATACTCGTGCCGCAGATGCACGCGTGTCACTCGACATGGCCGAGCACAATTGTGACCACGTAAAAACAAGACGAGACTTGAAATTTGGTACACAGGATTATCTAATGTTTTGAAGGTGCAAACACGAGTTTTCCGAAAATCTAGCCCTAATGGGTTAACATAGGGTAAATCGAATTTTATATTTAATCTTTGTATTTCCAAATCAGAAAATTGTAGAGCGCTAACATTTTTTGTTAAGCTTTAGAGATGCAGAAAGGAAGTGTTTTTCAACATTTCACACCTAAAGGATTAAAACGTGGTAAAAGCGAACTTTATTTTCAAAAGTTTAGCTGAAACTTTATTTCATCTAATTGTTAAATATTTTACAATCAATTACACTTATTGTGAATATTGTTTTCACCTTAAAATAAATCTGCATTCCAGTGTATAATATTCTGAAAATAATATTTGAAGTTACTGAATCTTATCTTTACCTTTAACCGAAGCACAATGAATTTTATTTTAAAACCGCATGTTCACTTATTAGCATCAATAGTTTGCCTCTCTGACTCAACAATAATATTTTCGTCAACAAAGTTTTACCAAAGTAGGTTTAGTGACAACTTAATTGCAGCTTCACCAGGACATTAAAGCTGTGTTTTTCCTGCAAAAGGAGCAATTCAGTTTAATTAAGTGACACTTCAAACGCCAATATTTTATTTATTTTTTTAACTTGTTTTGAATAGGGCATACCATAGCAAGGATTCGCTTTTATTGCATTATTCATTCGTCGAAATGTTCTTAAATAAGAAACACTACTTAGTTTTTACTCGCACTTAACTTGATATGACCTCAATTAAGTTTCGTTGTAAAACAATATGGTATAAAAACCATAAACAACCTGGCATTCAATTAATTCTCTGAAAACCCATTTCGAAAGCTATTGGTAAAAAAATAGTCTGTAATTTCTCAAAATTTGTTAGTAAATAATTCACTGTACCTGATTTTAAATTTAACAAAAAAGATTTGATAGTGAAACGAAAAAAGGAAAGCAAACAAAATGGCGTTCGAATATCTGTAATAAAAAACCGTCGTAAGTTTATTTTCTCACTATAAGGAGTATAAAGAAAGTTCAGTGGTCACGGAAAAGGTCATCTTGAAATTTTGATGGATTTATCTGTTTTCAAGGTCTCCTGGGTTCGAGAGATTTCTTTCCGCACGTGCGACTTTGGATAGGTTCTTGCAAAATATTGTATAACATTTTTGAAAAAAAGGGAACTTCTCATAACGTTGGACTGATTACTGCACTGTACGATTTCATAACAGTTTATGTATTGTTGCAAAATATCTCATATACATATTGAAAAATTATAGCAAAATATTTCATTGTAGCATAACTTACTTGTGTATATTTCCTAAAATTTAATACGTTATTGTAAAACAAATCATAGTATTATTGAATATGTATATATTAGCGTTATATAACAATATTATTTGGTAAATTTAGTAATATATTTATAAGATTGGACGAATTACTGCAATTTATTTCCCAACAGTAGGCCTAAATATGTCAGTGCATCTAAAATTGGGATTAATTTTCAGAGTTGAATAAAATTGACCTTACAGTTATAGTTTACTACACGGGCACAATTTTAAAAAATTGTTAAACCCTTTTTTGGACGATAAACCCTTAGCCTAAATGTTAACAAAAAATTAGATTCTCATAATAGGCCGAAAATAATTGTATCGTATTTTGCCCAATCAAAGAAAACGTAGCTATTTTTGTGAGAAATCTGTTTCAGAAGCTTTCAGATTATTTGTTTATAAAATCCAATTTTTATTTTAGTCTCACGTTTTGAGAAGACAAATGTTGAAGTTGCTATTTATTGTAGTAAAAACTACAATTTTTTGACGTATTTTTAGGTTATCAATTAGAATGTACGATATAAAATAAATTTTGGTGAAGCACTATTAAAAGTACAGAAATTATAATAAATAGTTCATTAAACGGTATATTTTTTTTTAACATTTTATATTTCTTTTACCTTTAAAATAATTAATAATTCACTAAGATAAACTACCTCTTATAGAAACATTATAGTAAACTCAAACGCACTGGTATAAAAACTTATGTAAATTCAAAAGAGTTGTTTATATTCCACGTTTGTAGTTGACCGGCCGCCGTTGTTAATATTTTAACTCCCGCGCCTGGTTATGCGCATGGGAGGAAATTAGATATATCCTGTGCCAGGCGCGGAACTACGGCCGGTGAACATGGACACGGCCTCATCAGCATCGCACAATGGCAAACACAGGGAATGCGATCGGGGATTGGGATATCCTTCGATTTCAATCAATGATGCAACTACTTGTGTACAAAGGACAATTGAGCCGACAAACAGGATGGAAGACCGCTTATTAGTGACTTTATTATTAAAACACACATACACTCGTAACGTAACGTTCCCGTGACACGATAATTAGTGTACACAAGCAGGCGATCTTATTGCAGAACAATTCTGTTGAAATATTTATCGATACGACAAAGATGAACGCTGAAATACTGTCACAGGCGTAGATGAAGTTATTGAGAAATTACGCAATACTGGACAAGTTACTTTGATCTATTTCCTAACTTTGAATAAGTTCTTTCAAAATATTTCGTAATATTATTGAAAAAATATAGTGACAATTTCATCACATTGAACAAAATTACTGCACTCCATTTTGTAATAGATAGGTTGTTGCAAAATATTTTATAAAAATATTGAAAAGACAACAAATTGTTTTTGATATAAAAAAAATATTTCGATCTAATTACTCAAATTGAATGAGTTATTGCAAAATAAATTAGTGTATTACTGAATAAGTATACAGAAACATTATGTAATACTATTATTTGGTAAATTTATCAATATATTTATAAGATTGGACGAATAACTATTTCATAAAATTTTCCAAATTACTGCGATTTATGCAAATTTCATAACAATGGATAAATTACTGTAAATTTCTTACGTAAAACTGAAAAAGTAATATTTAATAAATTTTTAACAGTGGATACGTTATTGCAAAATGTTTTATAAAATTGGGTGAATTTATCGAAATAATTCATGTTATTATATAAATTACTGTGACCTATTTTTTAATAGTTTTATTATTAAAGTTATTTTTTAACATTGAATAAGTTATTGAGAAATACTTTTCAAATATTATTGAACAAATTACTGCGATATATTTTCAAACTTTGGATAAGTTATTTCATAACAATGCATAAGTTTTTGCGAGATGTTCTACAATATTCGAAAATTAATGCGACTTATTTCTTAACACTAGGCAAGTTATTTAGATATATCTTATAAAATTTCACGAATCACTGCTACTTCAAAGCTAACAGTCGTAACGTTATTGCTATCTTAAAACAGTTTATTGTATAAGCAATTACAATGTTACCAATAACAGGAAAACCGCTCGTTTTTTTTCACAGAATTGTTATTTTAGGCGTTACAGGAAAAATATTTCTTTTATTTCTTTTTGTGACAAATCAGTTGACGTAAACAACTGTGCCTTTTATATTTTAATGGAAGAGTTAGTATTTGCATAACAGGAGCCTAAGCTAATTCAATATTTTCGCCTATAGGCCTGAAAAAGACTTGGTGCAAAGATATTACAATACATAAGTACTTACATTCAATTCCCCCCCCAAACAGGGAAAAATTACAAAAAAATCAGCTCAATTATATATTAGGCATTAGTCAAATTTTGATTTTATGGAAATTCGTAACGATGAAAATTTCAGAATCAACTCCTAAGTCTGAGAAATGTCACCACTTTCCCATTTCCTTTTGATAGCTGTCGAATTAGAATTTCCCACGATCTGTGGACACAGACTTTTTACATAGGTACTTGAGGACTAAGTTTGAGCGACAAGTGCTAAAAATTGTAAGAGCTGATTGTGAAAAAGTTTTGAAAAGTTTAAGTTTATAACGAGGCATGGAAAAACAGTATTTCAAGCCAAATTCTACAGAAGTCGATAAATTTGTTTAGTCTACCGATACAACACCGGCACAAACACGGGCATAAATATCTCAAAAACGAAAATATTCATAAAAATTTTAAAAGCATGATCTCGAAACTTACTTTATGCAACGTATAATATTATCTAACTAGCATTGGTTTATATTGAGATCTTTATCTATTTTATCTTTTTATCTTTTTATCTATTTTTTAGCTTATCTATTTTCATAGCTTACCTATAGCAATATTTACAATTATTATTAGAAAAATAAAACGCTGTGATTAACTACGAGTTGGGAATTATTGTGAACTTTACTATCAAAGAAGATACACGTGGTTACGATTGAATACTTGTCAAAATATATTTCACTTTCATTTAATCAACAACAGAAAATATATAACCTTAACATGTTTACTCAGTCATTATGAAACATAAAAAAAAGTATTGGGAAAACACTATTTAAACGTTTTGATAGAAATATCTATTTTCAAATCTTCGAGTCCAAATATAACACTTTAATTTGATGCCTGTATGTCCACACGTTGCTGGAGTCAAAAGTAATTGACTAATTTCGATAAAACTTGGCAAAAAACAAGTTTGCTCATATCGGTATTAAAAATAATAAACTAATCTTACTCAGATATTTATAGGTACTCAAAATGTATAAGTATCCGACGAAATTGTATGATTCCCTATATTCATAAATATCTATTAAAAAAACCGAAAACTTCGTGCCATTTCATCAAAATTTGTTGATTGGTTTTTTACAATCGTTGTTTACGTGTAAACATAGATTACTAAAAGTCAATCTTGCAAATTTCAAATACAAAAAAAGTGATTTCATTGGAGTAAATAGAAAAAACTGAAAACAATCCAACAGCGCCATTTTATTTCATCAATTAACTATTGAAAATTAGAGTTATTAATGTCAAATTTACCACAATACGTTGTTTAATCACTATTTAAAACCCGTATATTGTCTCAAAACGATAGACCCCTTTTACGAGGATTGTCCGTAAAATAAGGTTCCCAAAAATTTTCACAATGAAAAACATGTTTATTTGCAATGAATAATACATTTTTGGAGAGCTTACACTTGTTTATATTTTGCGACATAATCGCCGTTGAGATCGATGCATTTTTGCATAGGGTGAACCATCTTTTGTATGACTGAGTCGAAAAAATGTCCCACCGCGCCGCGAAGGTAGATTAAAACTTCTTCTTTCAGCCCACTCCGGTACTGAAATGCGCCCCACCTAAGTGTTTATTCAAATTAGGGAAGAGATGGTAGTCACTTGGGGCTAAGTCCTGGCTGTAGGGCGGATGTGTGACAGTATCCCATCCAAATTGGTTGATGAGATTGGTTGTTACACGGGCGGTGTGCGGACGAGCGTTGTCTTGATGGAAACAAACTGCCTTCGTGAGCGTGTCTCTCCTCTTGTTTTGAATCGCGCGGCGAAAGTTCTTTAAAGTTTCACAGTAACGATCAGCATTGATTGTTGTGCCGGTTTCCTTGAATTCGCACCACAATAACCTCTTCCTGTCCCAAAACACGATCGCCATGATTTTGCCGGCAAACAGTGTTTGTTTGAACTTCCGCGGCTTCGGCGACTCTAGCTGTTTCCACTGACGTGATTGTTCTTTCATTTCCAGTGTCGTATAGTGTACCCAGGTCTCGTCCCCAGTGACAATGAAGTCCAAGATTTTCTTGCCATCGGTTTCGTAGACCTGAAGAAATTCGCGGGCCGCATCAATCCGTTGCCGTTTGTGGTCTGCTTGGACCCATTTTGCACAAACCTTGCTATACCCTTAATGGTCTGTAAAAATTTTATCAATGCAGATCTTGCTGACATCAAGGATCATCTCGGAGAGCTCTTGAACAGTCACCCTTCGATCGTTTAGCATTGTTTCTTCCACTGTCGCAATCGTTTCGTCCGGAACGCTCTTCATCATGACCTTTGAACTCATTTTTTTTATTGAATATTTGAAATTTTGTGTAGGCCTGATATTTCTGCTCCACTTAATTTTATAAGGTTATATAATTTTGATGATAAATTATTTACCGTATTGCAAACAGAAATTAAATAACAGAATTTCAAGTAGATAATTTTAAAAAGTTTAGTTTGTTTACAAACTAAAAAAGTGCATGCATTACAAAGCTATTCCAAGCATAATTTTAGCAACTGGTTAAATCAGCAGTTTCTCATATCGTTCACACAGTTAAATACATTGTTTTAGTAATAAAGTATTTGGTATTTAACATCTGATTTTCCATGTTTTTTGCAAACAATACCAGACTTACCGATGTTTTGTTTTTTGCCTTACGTTATTGTTTTAGAAATCACACATTCTTGTTCACTTTTTGTATTTACTAGAATTATCTGTTTCTGCTTTAACTGTGTCAAGTTTTGTTTTACCAGTTCGACTTAGACTTTAAAGGAAATAGTATACCTATAGAAAGTATGATAAAGAGAAATAATTTATTGATTTTAATACATTATAGTCTGCTCTTTTCTTAAATCAGTTCTTCGCTTTTCTGTTTTTGCAGTTTCTTTATCAATGTTGATCAAATATTGCAACTTATTCCAAATTAGCCAATAAAAAAGGTATATAGTCTATAATATATAGCTCTTTCTGAAACTCTTTTCTTATTACACTTTGCTAAAGTGTTGCCATAACTGAAGTCAGAGAAACAAATTTGAAACTAACGAAATTTACGGTTGAGGTTTTTAAATCGAAATAAAAGAAAATGACGTACTCGGAGTTAGTTTTTGTTATTTTTTATAATTTTTAACTACGAGTATTTTTGTTTCAAATGTGGTACACGCCTCGACGACCTTGTAATAAGTAAATCTTTACTTATAAAAAAATATTTCGTGTTAAACACCAGAGTATTCAGGCTTTAAGGAAATATCAGCAAAAAGTGTCCTTGGAACAATTCCTCCTCAGATTATATGTGCAACAAGAACAATCTTTGTTGACGATATCGCTATTATTACCGATGGAGACACCGTGGAGGAAGTCTCAGGAAAACTGCAGACCTTAATTCAGACATAATACCTTGTGAAAACGAAATCAAGTGTTTAAAAATGACGCAGACTGGACGTCAATATTAATGAGTAGAAAGCTCAAGTCAAAAAACAAAAGCATGGCCGGACTGGCCAAAAAAAGGCGCCACACTAAACTCTAAATTGATGGCGCCATTACTCCCCACTGTAAGCGCTCTAGAACTGCTGGGTTTTGAATTATTTTTTAAAAAGATTAATTCAAATTCTTACACCTAGAGTAACGAAACTTAAATTTATTAGTTTTACTAGAAAAAGAATCACAAAAAACAATAAAATTAAAGCGCATAATTAGCGCAAATGTTTGCGCTCTCAAATGCGTCGTCCTCGAGGGCAAGTTATAACATTTTCCAGGAATAACAATATGTTGGTATGAGGCCAACGAAGGCGAGTGCAAAAATGTAGTTATTTGGGCGCTACGCAAAGTTAGATACGTACAATAAATTATACTTTTACAAGCAAGTATGAAACTTTAGTTGTACTCTCTTCAGCTTTAGTGTTGTAAAAATCGGACATACCGCAAAAAAAAAACTTTCCAAAATAAAGTTCTTAGTGAGTTGGTCAAGGCTCCGTGAAGAAATCGAAGAAGTAAGAGCTGGAGTCTGAAGACACAAACAGAAGCTACAGTCATGTTAATCATCCTCCTAGAAGTCACATAATGATACCATTCACAGACTGAAAAAGAAGAGACCCTTAGAACGCGTACAGTGAAAAAGCTCCGTGTAACTCTATAATAAAAGTGAAAGATTCACATACTTGTTGTGCTATACTATATTGATAGCTGCAATAATACCATAGTTTAAATGCAAACTTCTATAAAA
Organism: Callitettix versicolor; assembly: GCA_022606455.1. Lineage (NCBI taxonomy): Eukaryota > Metazoa > Arthropoda > Insecta > Hemiptera > Cercopidae > Callitettix > Callitettix versicolor. The sequence continues at coordinate 67,928,045 of CM040188.1, read as the reverse complement.
GTATACGTTTGTAGTATTAATTTTAAAAAAATGAAATAAATGGAAACCAAACCTAACGAAACAATTATCCCGCTTTTTTCTTATGAACGGTATGTGTGTGTGTGTGTGTGTGTGTGTGTGTGTGTGTGTGTGTGTGTGTGTGTGTGTGTGTGTGTGTGTGTGTGTGTGTGTGTGTTTCGTGTTTAACGTCCGACTATTGTGCACACTTGGGCTAATGCAGACGATGGGATGATTTAGTATGAAAATGCCAAGCCCTGGCCGGGAATCGAACCCGGGTCCTTGGGGCGAAAGCCCAGTACGCTATCAACTAGGTGTGTGTGTGTGTGTGTGAAAGAGAGAGAGAGAGTTGTGTGTGTGTGTGTGCGCGCGAGTGCGTGCGTGCGTGTGTGCGCGAGTGCGTGCGTGCGTGTGTGTGTGTGTGTGTGTGTGTGTGTGTGTGTGTGTGTGTGTGAGAGAGAGAGAGAGAGAGAGAGAGAGAGTGCGTGTGTGAGTGAGTGTGCGGGCGCGTGTGCGTGCGTGTGTGTGCACGTGCGTGCGTGTGTGTGTGTAGTATGTGTGTGTGTGTGTGTGTGTGTGTTTGTGAAAGAGAGAGAGTGTGTGTGTGTGTGTGTGTTTTAAATAGCAACAAGTACGATTTGTCCGGGTGGTTGGTGTTTTTACGTAAAACTTTTTTTAAATAATTAAATTGAAAGACAGCAAGTTTTTGCTACGAGTGTACATCATTTATTTGCTTTTAGCATTATCGTTGTTGATTATAGCATTATTTATCAGGTTCATTATTTACTTACTACAATCATTATAATTATTAACTTTCGTTTTTTTCAAGAAAACATAAAATGGTTTTTTGTTTTGCGCCTGTAGGCTTAAGTTAAATGCAAGTAAATAAGGTTGGAGATAAAAAACAACCGTACTACCGATTAACAATTTCCGTTAAAACTAATAAAGTTTATCACTTACTTAATTACAGTGTGTTGTAACAGCTGTTAAGGTGGCAATAAAACTATTGTCTTCGGGCTAGATTAAATTAATGAAGTTAAGCCTTAATATTGGTTTAAACGAGTTAATTGCATTTCATATGGTTTTACAACTCGCTGCTCTATTATTGCAGCACAGATACTGAAATGTACGCATTCGTCACGAATGTGTTTAACCACAAGTAGGTACATTATACATTATACATGTAGGATTTAGCATTAAACGTTTTACGTCAGTAACTGCAGTCCCGAACTTACGAGGCTGACTGCCCGGTGTCCCATACGCACCTTGACAATCTAACACGGTTTTTTCTTAATAAAAATCCAAACATTTTATCATAGATAAACTAATTTGTTTATGGCAGTAAAATTACTAAGAACGTTTTTTGAAACTTTGTAATTCTTAATGTTTCATGGACTTCATTACTCTTATAATTTTTAGGCTAAAACTCGATGTTATTTTGTCGAAAAACATTATATTTTTTCTAAGTACTCCAGGCTAAATTTTGTTAATGCAAATATTAATTTTTCTTCCACCTAAAAATTGAATAAATAATGTGCTATGATCATTTATAAAGAGTGAAAACAATTTGTCTACATAAACTCTGGAAAAATGCATTTCCAATGAATGAACACATTAGTTTTCGCTTTACCGAAATCATTTGAAAAAAAGACAAAAAAGAAACTTAACTTATAGCACATAAACAAAAATATAAATTTTAATTTTTGTTTATTAATAAATACATGCATTCGCACTTTTAAAATTGTTAATAAATTTTAAAAGTGTGCCAAAACTTTGATTATGAAATGGATTGAACTGTCATATTTCTGTACAGCATTTCGTGAATATGTTTGGACTTTTTATACCTGATCTCGGCCATTTTTACTGCTTACTGTAATTTACATGAGACAATTAATAATTTAAACACAAATGAACGGAAACCGACATAGACTTTAGAAATTGTCACTATGTTTTGGTTACTTATTGATACATGAAAAGTAATTTCTCGTTTTTAATTCCATGTTTCTCGGTCAATGTTTTTACTCATGTTAGTAACTTTTTTTTATAACTACTTAATTATTATGAAATTTGTATCGTATTTTTGTACATTAATAACAAATTGAGCAAACTTGAGTCAACGGTTCATTAAATTAGTTCACAAGTAATGAAAAGAACCAAAACAAAATTAATTTCTGTAAATACGCGTTATTATTTTTACCATTATTAATTGCTTTACGTGAAATAGTATTAGCCGTTTTTATTTTTGAGCTAAATTATTCAAAAGGAAACCGGAAGAGAGAAAGAAAAATAATATTACGTAATTATGAATTTTCCTTAACACAATATTAGTTGTATATACACACTTTTCAAGAGAGGATAAATTAAAAAGTGTTAGTTTTAGTAAAGGCCGCGTTTTTGCAGTATTTCTTTTATGTAAAAAGAAAAGAACATTAAAATACAGAAATGTGTATTTTAAGAATATTTTGAACTATCCCGTCCTATAAAAAATTAGTATATATAAAAAGTAGACGCAAAATAAATAGGAATATTTTAAAATATTTTAAAAATAGTTTGATAACTATTTTAAGAATAGTTCGCCTAGTTATTTATATTTCCTAACAAAGTAATACAATATTACAAATCCATTCAGTTTTTATATTATTACATTTTAACAATGAAAAAAACAAAGGTATTTAAAACAACGGTATTTTCCTCACACTGCTTCTAACAATATCAAATTCATTTCACTCCAACACAGTAAAATAGTAGAGAGTATATAGATAATTTTAAGCCTACAAATATTTATGCCGTCATTTAAAACAAATCTTTTTAAATTAAAATGCATTTTGTCCTTATAAATCTATCGTCTCTCTTTCTTTTATTAAACATGTTTTATAGCGTTGCAAAAATAATTTGAAAAAAGTAAACTTCATTCGTTATAATTAAATGTTTCTTTTAAACTGTTCCTGTTTTACTACTTATATTTTGAATTCAAATAAATAAATCACTCAACCGCTTTTGAGTAGAATAAAAATCGATTAAAAATTCTCAAACCGTTGGTTAGTTTAGGCAAAAATTGCAAATAAACCATTGATTTTAACGTAAGAAAAAAAGTTGTAGAAATTCAAGAAATCTAATTTTTGTGTTCTGTGGTCATGCTCACATTTTGTCGTGTTTAAAACGTGACTGAAGAAATGCAAGTGCAAACATAAAATTTTAATTTACCCATACCTGGTCTTCGCCGGCCATGTGCACCTGTGGAGATAAACAAATTTTGAATGCACTCGATACGTAATGTAAAACAAATCAGTTACAATGATAATTATAGGATGCATTATCTAAATTAGTGATATAAACAAAGTATCAAATAATCATCTATTGATGGATTTATTAAATTACCAATTAATTAAGTAGACATTAATTACAACACATTATTCAAGTTATCGATTCAACACGGTTTAATTATGAGTAATGACAAATCAAACATGCTTAGTAATTTATATTTTAAAGGGGTTTCCGTACAAAAAGTACTGCTTACTTTATAGATTGTTTAATCGAATAAGGCATGAAGATATACATTTTTTATGACGATTGTGTAGGTTTACTGACCTTAAAAAATGGTGAAAGATCAAAGAGTAAATCTAAAAGAAGATTCGTTAATATAAAAATGGAAAAAGACGCCTATAGGTCTATATAGCGTGAGAAAGAGAGAGGAGAACTGGAAAAACGTGGATGAGAATTTCACTTATAAAACAATGCAACCAAACAAGTTCAGGTTGAAAGCGGAAATCATAGGAACAACATAGAATTATAAAAGTGTTAATAACTTAATAGAAAGTAATTAATTCATTACTATCCTTTAATAGCTACAATAATCTCAGTGAGAAGCTGTCTTCCATAACGTAATGGAAGCAAATTACAAATATTAACACTGCATTGAGACACGCTAACACACACATAATTTACAATAAAAAATACAAAATTGAACTTAAGAACCTCATTGAAGAAAGTTCATAAGATAGCTGGAAACAATATATTTTCACTTCAAAACAAATTATTGCTGATTTATCCTTATTTCATTATTGATTACGAATGTTAAACCAGATTTTCAAAAGTGTATGAGATTAAAAATCTTAACTGCTCCAAAATATATTAGCTCACTTTCCAGTTAAAGTTTACTGATACAGACATTACCAAAAACAAAGAACTAATGTGCGAATGAATGAGTGAATGACTTTCTAGGATTATTGCACTGCGATATTCTAGATCTATTGTGCACCATTTCTATATTCCTGAAATGTTCAGTCCTAGTCTCTTAATAAAGACTAAGATTTAGAGAGGATTCTAGAAGGTAATTTCCCCGCTTCTAATTGGTGACTTCCCAATTTATTATTGAGGTAATTGCAGAAGCTTGCTGTTAGTTGCCTTTCAACTTGCTCTTGTCCCTTAAACGGAGGTTTGGCCTACTTTTTGTTGTGCTGTGAATCCCCGTTCATTCTATTTACATTCTTACTCATGGGAACATGAATATCTAGGGAACTAATATCCGCCCACACAGAGTCCCACGTGCGTGGGTACACTGAGAGGTTGTCAGGTATCGCAGAGCTCCGTTTGATACACTATTAGGCCAGTGTCAAACACTGACTGGGTCGCTACTAGAATTAGCCAGGTTATGTAGAATAGTAGTTGTGTGTATATTTGTGTTTTGAGTAGTTGAGTGAGAGTAATATAAGAGTAGAAGGGTAGGTCATTGAACCCATCAGCTGCTCAATTCAGCTGTCTCCGCCGGAAATAAGTGTGAATAGGCTATAGATGATTTTTTTTGTAAGGTTTATAATTTTTTTTGTTAAATTAATCAACTGTTAGGTGGTAGTGTTTGTTTATATTGAAAACGTTTGTTTATATTTTTATAAACAACAAAAAACAAAAGTTGTTTATATTATGGGGTTGTTTATGGATTTTTATGGATTGTTTATATAACAAAAGTTGTTTATGCGTTGTTTATATTAGACAAAAGAAATACCCAGTGTTTTGTCATAATAAGAGTGTAAAAATACTACAATGAACGAGAAAAAATGTATTTAAAATTTTTATGAGTATACCCGTTACAGCTTTCTGATTGTAAATACATTTAGAATTTAAACGAATCAAAGATGATTATAATGAAGTTTAGCCTAGTTATTGCCCATATATCTAGAATATTTTTTTTAATTAAAAAAATATTTTTTTGTTAAAAAAAATTAAAATTATATTTTGTTAGACCAAGATGCAATACGTTCCATAAAATTGTGTATGAATATAGTAAAAGTAAGTGATTAAGTGTTTGTAATTATTAATTAATAAATAGAACACGTAACTATGGCCCAGACAACGTAATATAACATCCAGAATCTTAAAATACAATATATTTATCAATATAATTTATCAAAATTGGTCACAAAATTAGATTTTGCTCAAATTTTAATTCTATATAAAGATACATAAGAAAGAATAATTTGAAAACAACTGATTATTTTAAAAATTAGGTTTATGGGACTAAATTTATTTTAAATTTTGTACACTGAGTTGAGATATTAAACTTTACTCGACCAAAATGTGAGAAATGTTTAATGAATCTACGTTGAAAAGTTAAGACGATTTTCTGAGTTTTTTGTGTTGATAGTTGTATAACCTTTATTTTTTGAGACAATAATTAAATGTCAAATTGTTTGACTGGTGTTTAGCCCCATTTATTTTCAATTATTTCCGAGATATTATCACTACTGACACTGTTTTGAACAGACATTATGCAGTCATGTTTTACTACTATATTTTCAACTATTTAAATACTAACAGTTTAAAGTAATAATTTTAAACCACAAAACACAAGTCAGTGATATCAGAACCCACATTGAGGGTGTGTAGTATCAACAGTTTAAATGTAAACTTGTGTGTTTGTTTTACAAGAGTTATACTAAGACTCAAAAATAGATAATATGACTTCCGTGTCGACCGCACTGCCACGACGCGGACTAGACTTCGATAGTTACACAGTGCTGCATGTACCGCTTGTTGCGTACGATTTACGTCCTCCTAAGTTAAACAAATTCAATGTCCAAATATAAATAATGCTTTTGAATTTTCCTTATTTTTACCCAAAAATTAAAATACTTTTAAAAAAGTGCCGAAGTTGTTTGTAGATTTTTCAAAACACTATGTTTAGTGTTTTCGTTTAGGCCGCTATGAAGACTATTTTTGCCAGAATTTTACAGTGAACGATCGCATCATTCTCGAGTAAAACGTGCATTACGACAGATCGACGAACGGACACGTATACGACTTTATAAGGGTCCTTGGTCTTGCCCATTGACCCTAAAAAATGAATCCAAATTATTTTTAAATCTATGAAAACCTGCGACAGAACATGTCAAGCCGTATTGGATTTATTTAAAACTTAAACATACATGACAAAATTTAAAAGAAATATTTTTTTCAGTACACGTAACTAACAGAGTTTTGTCCTTAATTTGAGCATCCGAACCTGCCTATGCCACCTGAATCACCTTGTCTGCGGTAAAGCAGCGTCACAGGGAGGCTGTGCAGTATAACTATTCAGCAGATAATAAACCATTACGTTCACTTTCGTAGTTGAAGATTGCATATTGCATTATGCAACTTAGTTTCAAGGTCAATAAGCCTAACCTAACCTTGTCCTTACGCCGACTGCCTGTTTCTATTCTAGTTCATGGTGTTTTCCATGGTATTCTTTACTTATACGTAGGCTAAAAACATTCATCAAGGTCATTATTAATAAATAAAGGCCAATGGGAAGTGTTGAGGCACCGATGGTAAGACCTAGAACCGGTGTTATGCAATGTGCATCGATTCTTACCTCTGGGACACGTTTTTTAAACTTAAATA
>CM040188.1:67891169-67916169 GCA_022606455.1 Callitettix versicolor | reverse complement strand
GGATAATATTCATACTTTTTTTACTTTAATTCAAAACCACTTAATATTGCTGTCCTAGGGTAATTTGGTTTAAAATTACTTGTCTGTTAAAACCTCTTAATGTTGCCACCCCTAAGGTAAGTAGGTTGAAATATACTATAATGGGTGCGTTTTAAGTTTCCTCATTTTAGCTGCCCCTATGGTAAGTGGGTTTACAATTATTTTTTATTTTAAAATGTTTTAATTTCGATGTATTATTTTTATTGACATCTCAATATTTCAATCCCAACAGTTGCGAGAAGATTTCTTTACAACAGTATTTAATTTATCCTCTTTTAAAATAATTATGATACAAAATGAATTTTGTCTCAAAATAATATTAATAATAATAATGTTGGTTAGGTTAGATTAAGTTAAGTTATGGCACTATTGTGTAAAGACTACCAAATAAAATTATTTTTTTAATTGTAAGTGCATATGTTTGAACTCAATCTTTAAAAAAATTTAAATACTCCAATATGCATTATCGAACATTTTTGTTGTATTAAGCAATATGTTTGAAGATGTTTCCTTTATGTCCACTCACCTTTTAATTAAAATTCGATCAAGGGAAAAATTGTGTTTTGGTTACAAGTATGTTTATATATCTTTCTCACAAAAAAGTTTGACATTCTACTCTACCATCTATACATTACATTATTAAACTTTGTTGTTGTATTTAAAGAATAGGCTTTGTCAATGTCCTGATTTAAATAAAATATCTCTAATGAAAATATTTTTTTATATTAATACCTCTAAGGTACAAAGAAATTTAAAATTCCACTTTGTACCTTCTGAACAACAATAGTGAACATCGTTGTTGTAATTACGTCCATATGTCTTTAATTCAAAAATTGATAAGGAAGTGAGAGAAACGGGATTGGATTAAGATCTATGGAACGACAGAGAAAAATGGAAGCCATGAATCGGAAGAGGATGTTTTAAGTCGAAAGATGAAGAATATCTTTAAATTTAAAAATGCAAAATGAAAATTTTTGTTGTTGTGAATATTATTAGTAATACCTATGTCTTTATTTCACAAAGACGTTTTGTAGATAGGTGGTCGAGGTGGTTAAGACTGTGAACTGCGCGCTTCAAGGCCACAGGTTTGAGACTGCAGTTAATGCATAGGTTTAATCTTTCTTTTTACGCCCGATCCCATGTAATAATCAGTATAACTGAACTGGTTGCTTATGTCGGTTATATATTTAATTAATATATGTCCAACGAAAATTGTTTTTGTTATTATTGCATGTATGTTTGTATGTCTGTCAAAAATATTTTAAATACGTATTCCGCTTTATCCTAACAAAATAAGATTTTTTTTTTTAATCAACCAAATAATGGTTGTGGATTTGGGTATGGTAGATTATATATCCATATCCATATGTGTCTTCAGTACTTTGCGTTACAACTTGATAACAGCCTGATAAAATCTGTACATCCATGTCACATTAACAGTTATTCAAAATCTTAAGTATCCAAACACTTTTTATGTTATATTCGTAAGAAAATCTGATTTAACTAATGTCACCAGGAATTATTAGCACAAATTAGCATTTTTTGTGTATAGACATTAATATTTTTCGTGACAAACACATGAAGAAATACTAATTAGTAGTATTAGTATCGTTTAATGGTACTGAACATAGTGACAATAATCCTAACAGAAAAGAAGAAGAATATAAAAAGAATTAAAAAAACCATGACAAAAGAGAGATTGTTCTAATTAGCTGCTTCACTTACTATCCGTAATCCAAATATTTTTTCCGTAACTGGTCGCGGTTTTTCGGGAATGGTTATTGGAAAATGCACTACAGGAGCGGCAATCTTACTAAAACTCAGACCCAGGGCCTTCAAATAAACAACAATCCTGACGTCTAAATCACTTTTGAGTGGTCGTTAAAAATTATATATATATATATATATATATATATATATATATATATATATATATATATATGTGTGTGTGTGTGTGTGTGTATATATATATATATATATATATATATATATATATATATATATATTTAAAACACAAAACACCTATCTCATTTTTGCCAATATTCCAAAACCAACAACTAAATCTTGCAATTTCTGAGATAACAATAATAATCCAAATAAAATGAAAACTAATTTCGGCTTATAAGTTATTACCCAACAAAAATAATTTTAACAATTTTAAAATAGTGGTTATTACAAATCACTCATAATTTTTTTTGTCTTAAAAACTTTTCAAAACGTTATTCGACCACAGTAACCAAAGTTAAAAACTGCACAATTAGCAGTTTTGAACTTTCAAAATCCGTTGAAATTGAAAAATTGATTTTTGACGGCGGTCAAGGTTCATTTTTGTATTTTCAATGTAATATAAAAGTTTGAAACGATATAATAGGTGTAAGTGCTACTATGCACATTACAACAAGAGGCAGTGTACCGCCATTATACTAAGTTCATATGGACACACGCACGCACAAACACACACACACACACACACACACACACACACACACACACACACACACACACACACACACACACACACACACACACACACACACACACACATCATTATTTAAGCAAATTTACTGTAATTCATTTAGTTAATTAGCTGTTTTGAACTGCATTTATTTAGCCAATGTTTTGGTTATTGTTAGCTATTTTTTCAGTTCTTAAATATAAAACTAGATCATAAAACAGCAAACAGCTCTGTGTATACACGCGCACAATCTATTCCGGTAAATAATTAAACAGGAGGTATGGCATTATAATACCAAGAAGTACTTAAACGATTGCATCATCCTTTCCTCCGGTGGCCTGTAATATCACGTTACATAGGCTAAGCCGATTTGTATGAAATTAATACTTAAGGTACTTTATCCAGTTATTAATTTTACAGTACCTTGTGACTAAGAATATAATATTAAATTCAGAACATAAAAATCGCTCAGCGATTCAAACGGGCAGATTAAAAATACGCTTAGACAAAGAACTAGACAGAAATTATTTCAGCGAAAGAATATAAAATAAACGGATGGAAAACTTTGAATTAGGTCATGTTCACAGTGGTTGAAAAGTAATACCAAAATAAGACGTACGGATTCTAAATGACTAAAAAAATTCCGATCAACTAGAAAACAGAAACTAAATTATTATAATTGCGTTTTTTTAAATCACTCTGAAAAAAATTTGATATTCGTGTAAGTTTTAAAAAAAATCAAGGATTTTCTCATAGCTTTCTTTTTTTCAGAAAATTGAAAGTTTTAAATTGTATCATGCTATATTGGAATTGTTTTATTGTACTAGAAGGGCATTATTTTATTTTATATATATATATATATATATATATATATATATATATATATATATATAACAACTGCAAACGTGATATGACCATGCGTATCGCTGTAACTCCACAATCCACCCAAGCAGCTCCAGGAGATTATTTTTTTTAATTGTCATTTTAAGGCGAAAAGCACATTGAGGCTATTATCGCCTCCTTAAATGTAAGTATGAGTGTAAAGTGTTAAAGTCGTAAGTGTAGTGTTGTAAGTGTAAGTGTGTTAGACTTGAGTACCGCGAGGGGTGTCCAAATCCTCTCAATAAGTTCAGTTAGTCTGCACCCCCCCTGCAGGGTGGAGGTTATTTAGTATGGTAGCCCTCCATACCCCATCCATAAAGATTGTTTCACTTTGGAACTGCAGTGAATGAGTTCGGAGATATCTGTGTCAAAAAAGAGAATGACACAAGTTAACTTCTTTTGGAAAGTTTGTGATGCAGTTGCGAATCGAGTGCTGGAGTGGCCGAGGCAAGTATGTACCTTACTGGCCAGAATATTACTGAATGTTCTAGAATATTCCCAAATGTTCTAGAACGTTCCAAAATATTCAGGAATGCTTGATAATTTAGTAGAGTGTAAGAGAATATTCTAGAATATTATGGAATCATTTAGAAGTTTTGAGAATGTTATAGAACATATATGAAAGAGAATATATCATATTGTACAATAATGCAAGAAGAATATACCATAATGTACAATAATTTTCATAATGTTCAACAGTGTTCTAAAATATTCAATAATGTTCCAGAGTGTTCTAGAACGTTTATGTTGTAGAATGTTCCACAATGTTATGTGTCAGGATGTTCTAAAATGTCATAGAATGTACCAAAAGACTTTTGAAGGGATTCCCTATTTCGGATCGTTCGAAAACGAGTACATAATCTTCTGGAATATTCCCGTATGTTTTATTTCCTTGCTGTGCTGGGAATAATTTCCATCTCAGAAGGGCTTATAAAGGCACCTCAAAAGATGAATGCGTCAGTATCTATTTGAAAATTGAAATGTCTAGAATGTTCCTGGATGTTAAGCGGCTGATAATTGAGTGCAGAAATAATCGAGACTGATTAGGAATGTTAGATTGTTCCACAATATTTTAGAATGTTCTAGAATGTTTCAAAATATTATAAAATGTTTTATAATGCTAAAAAAATCGGCTAGGAAGTTCTAGAATGTTCGAGAATTAATCAAAATTTTTAATCAGTTCAACAGCCATAAATCATACATTTAAGAATATCCTAAAAAAATGACTCGTGTTAAGCGGAAATCTTACATATCATGTAAAATGATTTTTGATCACTATAACAGGTAGAACTCGAATAGTTTAAGAACATTTTTATCTCACAATCCAAGCGAATCCGAGATATACAACTAGTAATTTAATAAAAAGTACAATAGGTTCAGTGACACATTTAAATCTAGATTTGGTTTACATTAAATAAATGCAAATATTACTTGAAATCTGTCAATAAGTTTTGTTTCCAGAGTTGCGCCCAGACAGAAAAATTCAGGGAAACGATTTTCATTGAACTTGGGGATTCAAACATTTAATAAAATCTCAAAATCGAATTATATATTTTTGCCTATTTGATGCCCTTTGAAGCCCTCCAAGAAACTATTAGGCTCGTTCAACTTGTCAATGACTGTTCTTCTTCGCCGTAAGCAATATCCATCAATTATCATTGCAAATTAAAAACGATCCCAACATTCGTTATTTTTGCGGGTTATTAATATTCGTTCCCATCTTGTTAGTCAACCAACAGCATGTCGCAATTATTAGCAATTTTCTATTGGCAAATGGGCTATTGAAGCGGCCATCATGGCAAACCCCAGACCGGAAAACTTGAAATGAGCGCCTACATTACGTTTATAGAGATCGGTAGCAATGTTTTTCTGACACTTTAAAATTGATAAAAATCGATACGGTCATCCGTTCAACACATTCAAACCTCAATAGTAGCCAATACAACTATCTCGCTAACGTAATAGAAGTGTATTTTCGAAGGTATTTTTGTTTACCTTACCCTTTTTAAAATTCTCATGTCACTATTATAATCAGCAATAAAATTTGCATATACTAGCACTTTAAACTTTCAAATTACGTTGAAAATACGAAAATAACCCATACCGTTGTAAACAATTTTTTAATATTAATGGATTTAAAAATCTAAATGCTAATTTATTCAGTTTTTGACGCTAATTACAATGGTTAAATCGGATTTTTTTAAACTAAAAAAGTTATGAATTTTTGGTAGCTAACGACAATTCAATGGTTAGGTCGGAGTTCATTTTAGTATTTTGAGTGTAATTTGAAAGTTAAATACAATAATTTATGCCGATTTGATTCAAATTTGTTAAAAAATTTATTTTAGTAGCAGCTTGATTAAGTAACCTAATTTTTCGGTAAAATAGTTTCCAACGTTTAAAAATTGCGGTCATTTCTAATTCTTTAAATATCAATTCATTTTTATCTTTCACATTTTCCCAAAACCGGGTTTCGTCATTTGTAATCAACGTTACAATATACACAAATTAACATTTTTTTAAATTTAAAAGTTATTTCAAAATTTTAAAAATACTATACTGGTTATAAATTTGAAATAATACTTTTAAAAAATATTTGCTTCCATCACGTCAGCGACACAACTGCTTACGTGATCACGTTATATTTTCCGTTCTCTTTCCCAATTTACATTCCTGAAATTTCAACAGCGAGAAGTGCCAGTAAGACATTTTTAATACGAAAATGAAATGTCGTTTAGAGCCGCGAGCACGAACAAATGGTGACATTATGTCGGCTGTTTGAAGGGATGGCGATATGTCGTTGTGTCTTCGTTCCCAAACCACTCTCAGTTCAAATGTTCACAAGAAACTTCACAAGCAGCGGATTAGTTTGGATTTAGAGAACATGATTGGAGCATTCAGAACAGCATTTTATACAGTGGTGTTTTCTAATAAGACAAAGTTGTTATTAGTCAATGTCTGCTGGAAAAATGAACTATACGAGCGGTCATTATGATAAGACTCAGGATCGTGAAATAAGCACCGATCCTGACCTCTAAATCACTTTTTGATTGGTAGTTAATGTGTGTGTGTGTGTGTGTGTGTGTGTGTGTGTGTGTGTGTGTGTGTGTGTGTGTGTGTGTGTGTGTGTGTGTGTGTGTGTGTGTGTGTGTGTGTGTGTGTGTGTGTGTGTGTGTGTGTGTGTGTGTGTGTGTGTGTGTGTGTGTGTGCGCGCGCGCGCGTGTGTGTGTGTTAGCACTCTATCGTTCTTACACAAATAATAACTTTTGTAATTAAAGAAATCAACACAACACAATTTGTTTTCAACAAAAATTTGTATTAAAATTAGTAATTCAATTTTAAGACTCATCATAAAACAGCTGTTTTAAGACTATGGTAATACGGAAAACAAGCTTCTGCACTGATTACAAAATATTGCCTAACAATGAGAAACGAATAAATTAGCAGTTGAATTATACCATATTGTTAGTTAGTTTTAGGTCAACACGGCGGGAGGCAAATTGCCGAAACCATAATGTTAGGAGAGCCATTCAAAGAATCCCACAGAGTTCGATATTTTAGTAGGCGTAAATCGCAGACGTTGTTGTTTCAGTTCTTATTGTTATTGTTATTTCCAAAGACCTAAACAATGCAGTGATTGTTAAAGTTCTTATATTTCGTAAAAAAAATATTACATCTATTGAAAGAGAATATTCCCACTCGTATAAGTGTTATGTAAGTGTATTCACTCAGCGTTATTATGATGGGACATTAACTACGTCAAACTGACGTATTAAGTTTATACGTATCAACCGTAAGCGCATATTAACTGAGACTGTACAATTGATTAGTTTAAATTAAGTGTTTTGCTCTTGCATTTTTACGTAGTTTCCACAGTAAGAATGAAATCGATTGCTATGATTTTGATTAAACAATTAAAACCTTACGTCGATATTGTTCCCGTTTCATTTAAACCTTGTTGCGTTTTCCAATTGCAAAACCTAATTTATCGCGTAAGCTGTTGAATAGTTGAATGCGCCTTACAGAAGTATAAACTTTGTATAACGCAATCCCGACAAGCAGCTGTTTCGCTAACGGAAGTGAATTTGTAAAAGTCTTTTTATCTGAACTTTTTCTGAATTTCTGATTTCACCACCATAATCTGTACAAAAATCCACAAATATAAGCACTTTATACTTTTAAATTACATTGAAATTTACGAAACCGTAATGGTCGTAAATTTAAATCTCTTTCTTTCAACGTATTATTAATTCAAAATGCATATTTATGCAATTATAACGCTTTTTGCAATTAAAAATCGTACTTTCAAAAAACATTTAGTACAAAATATTATTAATTTTTTAAAGTGTGCGGTCATCACTTTTAAACTGTTGAAAGAATTTTGATGATTAATGAACTTGTAAAAAATCGATTTTTTTTAAATTGAATATTTCCTTACACCCGGTTTGGTGCAGTGAAATAGAGTTGATAATAACTGAAATCGTAGCAAGAAATTGAACATCTGATGAAACAGCTGATGGTTGAAACACCTTGTTCTAATAGAGGCGACAGTCAGTGACACAATAATTTCTATTACAAAATCAAGCGAATTGACCATAGATAGAATACTAGTTCGAATACTGAAAGGCGAAAATAGAATAAATACTAAATAAAATAATGGTAGAACTAGAAGCTGAAAATCTTAAAATAAATAATAAGTATAATATTATTATTTATAATAATATTTCGATGATAATAATAATAGAAACTGTAATTATAGACAAGTGTTGTTTTTGGCAGTTAGAATATAAAAATGTTTAAAGCCGATACTGAAGTCACAATTGATGATGAAATACATTTTTGAAGTGAATAATTCTTTTCGTCTTTTGTGAATAAAATCGAATTGAAAGTAACACAACTGATTAAATTATCTTAAGGTAAGTTAAAAAACCAAGTAGGCTATTCACTTCGAAAGCGCTTAGTCTCTACGCAACATTTACATTTTTTGTCCTTTGAGACAAATACTGAAATTGCAAATGTGGGGAATGAGTTATATATATATATATATATATATATATATATATATATATATATATACACGCCCTAAAAAGTTATTTCTAAATTAAGGAGTCTCGTTCATTTCAAGGTCACGAACCAGCATTCAATTGTTAAATCGGCTTACAGAAGCCGATATGGTTGCTTATCCGTTCCACACACAATTTATGGAATTCGAATTTATTAACAACGTACTGTTAATAAAAACAATCCAATCTATAAAACAGTTGTCTGTTTTCAGTTTATAATAACAGTTTATTACCTTAGTTTTTACCTTAGTTTTTTGTCCTTTTAAATAATTTACGTAACAATAACTGAACTGAAAGACGTCGAATTTTAAAAAAATCAGATTTAAATTAAAAATTCATTTGCATTTAAACTGCACGGTCATAATATAAAAAAAAAAAAAAAAAAAGCTTAATAAAAGTTTCTCAATCAGCTCTTAATAAGACGTTTCACTTATTTAAGCAAATAATCTACGGATGTATTTTACTTGTTGCCTCTTACCTTGTTGGAGTCAGAAATTTACAATTAGGATCGTACCACGAAATACAACTAAAGGGGGTTGGCTTGTTAGAGGAGAGCTGTTCTTTCTTATACCAGTTCCTTTAATTGCACTAAGTACAGGGAATAGTAAAGTAACTTACAGGGAAATTTAGAACAATGCGAAGAGCAACTTGTGTTACACACTGAAAACTTTCAGTTTTTTATGTTTAACGTCAAAACTTTATACCAGTTAGACTAACGAAGCGAGGATGGTTTAGCACATGTAAAAATCCAACCGTAGTAACTACATTCCTAATCTAGCGAACTGTCCGTTAACTTACCAACTGAGCAACAAACGCTCCCCTTTAACCGATATGATTAATTGTTTTGGTAAAATCACGATAAGAAAGATTCTTTTTTGTTTTATTTAAAATGCAACCGTAACTAATGATATCACAGAAAATGAGATAATTAATAATTAAAAATGTCGACGGCAATTAGCACTCTGTGTTTCACTGTTATTAGCAAATTTTCATTGAAAAATTGAACTATTAGTACGGCCGCCATCATAGTATGATCCAAATGCACGATCTTGAAATGAGCACTGATACTGAACTCTAGATCATTTTACGATGGGTCGTTAAAATTATATATATATATATATATATATATATATATATATATATATATATATATATATATATATGTGTGTGTGTGTGTGTGTGTGTGTGTGTGTGTGTGTGTGTGTGTGTTTGCATGGATATTATAGCACGCTCATTTTTGAAATTTGATTCAAACTAGGCACAAAATCGATTAGCTTGTTCGTTAAGCAGTAAAATTCGTTTCAACAGTTTCAAAATGGCTGCCATTTAAAATTTTCAAAAATGCATAACTTTTTTGTCTCATTTTTTTTTTAATATGGGTCAATCGCTGTATTCAGTGTTACAAGCTGAATAAATTATCATTTAGAAGTTTCAAAATGCATTGAGTTTAAAAAAAATTTTGTTGACACATTGAATTTTGGTCAGACATGATTTTCGTATTTTCAACGTAATTTGAAAGTTTGAAGTGCTAGTATACGCAGATGTGAACGCTGATTATGACGGTGAAATCAGGATTGAAAAAATGTACGATAAAGACAAATACTTCCGGAAATTCCCTTCTATCACGTAAGCGGTAGAGCTGCGTGTCGCGATTGTATTATTTCCATTCGATAAATACCTGTTCAGTACAACTATTTTAAGTAAAACAATTCAGTTAATTAATAGCTGAAAATTTCTTCATGATTATAATTATTAATAAATTACTACAGGCTAACTACATGTAATTACTGATAACAGCCAATAATTGCTGATAAATAAATTTTAAAAAATATTAAAATAATTAAAAATAATTACTATATTTTTCAGTATTTACATAACTCAACTTCTTATTTATACTTTAATAAGCCTACTAATTTTATTCACATAATTTATCATTACTTAAAAAATATAAATATTAATTTCAGAATAGTTTTGGTATATAAATATTAATTTTGATAAAGTGCATTTGTTTTTAAGGAAGCGTGACGAAACTGAATGTTTAATATATTCCTCACTTCCAAAAAAATACTGCCGAACATTACTTCCAATTCTCACTCCCTGTTTATATACCTATCGATATTGTTCTTGTGCATACGTTTCACTGGAATAATTTTCACAATGTTTTAATCGCTCTGCGATATTGTACGTGCGCGTGAATTGCACGTAGCCTACATCACGTCCGTACGCGCTACGTAAGTGGAATGAAATGCGTTTTCTGTTTTAGTATGAAATATATTATGTGCGTACATTTTTGTTAAAAGGATAACTTTAAATTTATCCGCATCCAATAATATATACTACTACGTTCCATATAAAAAACCATTTAACCAGTTATTTGTATCTATTATAGTAGGAAAGAACAAACACAACATCCTTAGATTTTCAACTGTTTTGGACGTTAAACTATACTTTGTAAAATAGTTGAGATTTTAGCTGTGTTGTTAACTTAAAGAATTACATGTATATAAAGATATCACTGGAGAAAAACCAAGAAAAAACCACCCCTCTTTTTTTAAACTTTCTTCTATTCCAGTCGCCTCGGTGGCCTAGTGGATAGCGTACTAGGCTTTCACCCCGAGGCCCCGAGTTCGATTCCCGGCGAAGGCTTGGCTTTTTCATACGCTATAAATCATCCCATCGTCTGCATTAGCCCAAGTGTGCAAAATAGTCGGAAGTTAAACACAAAAAAAAAACTATTCCAATACAACCTTCGTAAATCTATTGTGCCGTCTTTCTATAATCCTGAGTTGTTCAGTTACAGGGGCATCTCCAACCCTAGCCTCTTCATAAAGTCTAAAATTTGAAAATAATTTAAGACGTGCAATTTCCTTACTTCTAATCGGTGACTTCCCAATTTGTGAGTGAGTTTGTTGCAGATGATTGCTGTGTTAATTTCATTTCGATTTTCCTTTTTTGCGAAGGTTTTGATCAATTTGGTCAGCTTTTGTTGTGTGATGAGATCCCACTCATTCTATTTATATCCTTACTCACGGAAAAATTAGTAGTTAGGGGAATTAAATCCGCCCACACAGAGCCCCGCATGCATGAGTAAGGTTAAGGTACACCGAGAGGTCGCCGGATACCCCAGGGATTCGTTTGATACACCATTAGCCCCCGGTATCACACACTCCATCAGCACGGGTCGCGTTACACTTTAGAGTTAATCAGAGATTATGTATAGTAATGAATGTGTATGTCTTGAGTAGGTGAATAAGACTAAGAGAGCTATATCTATATACAGTTGGATCGCTAAACCCATCAGCTGTTTTCGCCACGAAATACAAATTAGAAAGCAAACATAAAACTCACAGTTGTGGCTTAACCTGGTTAATACAATGATTTAATCATTAACTTGTTAAAATGTTCACTATAAGTACGTCTTTTTCCAATGATATTTCGTTTCTTATTTCTACTTCCCTCAAAAACTTAAAAATATAAGACCTTTAAAGTTAAAATATGTTCAAAATTTCGGAAAGTTTTTCTGTACGTAATAACACACTTTTATTTAAAATTACTCTAATGAAAAGCTTTTGTATTAAAGTTAAAAGTTTTACGGATATAAATAAGTACCTTGCTATTATGAGCATTATATTATTGCAAATACCTGTAAGATCTAAGATATTGTAAATCAGTTTAATAGTTACAATGTAATGCCTATGAATAAATCGAACAACACATTTAAAACGATCATTAAACATGCTAATTTAACAAATATTTACATCAAATAAAGAAAGCTAAATTTTATAAACAACAAATTTACTCATAAGTAGTTATTCTCCAAGCAGGCATCGCAACCCACCTATAAGCGTTGAAAGCTTCAAAGAAGCACTAAAAGATTAGGGGTTGAAATACGAGTGGGTGCAAAAAAAGCGGTTGTTATAACATACGCTTGTTGGCAGGTATTGGCATATACGTTTTGTTTGTGTATTTGGGGATTATATTTCAACGAAATTTAATGAAAATCGTTTGAACATTTTTTGAAGAATTCCATTTTTTTAACTTTTAAATAGTTTAGGCAAAACAAGGTTGAAGAATTAATTTTCAAAAACTGAAATATGTTAACAATACTAGAAAAACTACACTTGAATGCAATTATTTTATTTATTTATTTTTTTTTATAATCGCAATAATTTCTAAATCTTCTCTCTTCTTTTCGGTTTATAACGTTCTTCGAGGTATCCCGATTCCTAACATCCACCCCGCAGTGGGGTGCAGACTAGCTACACTTATTGAGAGGATTTAGACGTCCCTCGCCGTACCATAGTCTTACACACACTTATACTTACAATACTACACTTACGACTTTAACACTTTACACTCACACTTAGATTTAAGGAGGCGATAATGGTTTCATTGTGCTTTTCGCCTTAAAATAACAACAACAACAACAACAACAAAAATCATAACTTCCATTTTTTTCTGTTATTTGATAGGTCTTGATCCAATCTCTCTCCTCTCTCTCTCTCTCTCTCTCTCTCACACACACACACACACACACACACACACACACACACACACACACACACACACACACACACACACACACACACACACACACACACACACACACATTTGCTTATCCGTTCCTTCTTTCCAACCAAGGTTCGGTCTTCTCATTTGTTGCGACCATATGGTTTCTTTTTAAAAATCTTTTTGTGAAGTCGATTTTCGTCCATTCTTTGGACATGAGCAAACCATGGAAGTTGTTTTGTCTTGATGTCGTCTTCAATGCTGTGCTTCACATCCATGCTTTCACGGATTCTTACATTTTTTCCTTCTTACATTTTCCCGTTTGGATCGACCTGAGGCTCTTCGGCAATATTAATTTCCTGTAACCTCAAGACATTTTTATGTGTTTTGTTTCAGTGGTCATACCTCGTTTCCATATGAGATAATATTATTTATGATTGTATTATATATTCTACGTATATTTATTTTTTATATATATGCTTCTGTTCCTTAACCTTAATGCTTTTCTTTTCGAAGTATTTCGTTCTTTTATCGTTGTGTCAAATAGTCCATCACTTGTAATTGTCATGCACAAATACTTGTAAGTTTTACACCTCATGACTTTGTGTTGTGTTCCAATAAAAGATCCCTGCCCTGTACTTCAATGCACATGACCTCCGTTTTGTTTAGGTTTGCCTCAAGTCCCTAAATATGATGTTCCTCTGTCAATATCCTACTCATACATTCTAGATCCACATAATCTCGCACTTCAACTATTTGGTCATCTGCAAAGCAGAGAATGTAAAATTTATATTTATTTTCCATTAATTGTAGCCTATATACAACCGTCATAAATTAAACGTTTTAGCTCTAGATAGGACGTTACTTAAATAAAAACACTCGAGGTAAAACACAAACACCCTGAAGACGCAAAAGAAAAACTATGTCTTTTACACATTTGTGTTTATAATACATTTTGTGCCGTGAAAAATAAGTCAACTCAGACCATTTTTAAACAAACTTAATTCCTTTGTAAAATAACTCTCATTAAGACTATACTTAAAACAACGAATTCCTCAAAAACCTGCCAAAGCAAGCAGACCATATTTACATACAATGGATGACAGACAGCGGAGGGATTAATTTACATAAAATCCTGCATTTATAATTACATTATGGCTACATTTTACGGTGGCACGCCGGAACCTCTTCGTGGTTTAGTTATTAAGGTCTGACCCAGTTGGAGCCGAGGTCCTTTGCACGTAGGTTACTCTTTAGTTAGAAGTAAGTGATGGGTCGTGTGCCACGGAATATTAACAAGGTGGAATATAAGTAGCTGGAATTTGACACGACTCCTTAACAGCCTCATAGTAATTATGATGAATACCATGGGCGAGAAATTAACGGAACATTTTTATTGAAGTTGTTTTTGTGTATACACTCTTTTTTACCTGAAATAAATCTTATTATATTTAGAAATTAATAATAGTTTTTCAACGGTAATTAAATGACTGTGCTTATTATTAGGAATTCCAATTGGAAAATGAACACTTTTTGTGTGCTATCATGGTAACATACAGACCAGGGACCTTCAAATGTGCACTGGTTTTTAGATGTGCAAATCTCTAGAACCATTTTTGAGGGGTCATTTATGTATATATATATATATATATTAGTATTTATAACTTTAAAATTTAATTACAATACAAATATAAACTCTGATCACTGTCAAAAAATGTCCTTTATGAAATTTGTTGATGTAGGTCAGGGTTTATTTTTGTATTTCTAATGTACTTTTAAAGTTCTAAGTACTAATAAGTGCAGATTTCAATGCTGATTATAGTGATGATATAATAATTGTAAAAAGAGTAAGATAAAGAAAAATACTTCTCAAAATTCGCTTCTAACATGCCAGCGGATCAGCTGCGTGACCCGTTACTTTTATAAATTTGCCGATATCACTCCTATTGCGCATAAATAAAAAAGTAAAAATTGCAAAAATTAACTGTTTTGTTAGATGTCTATGTTCAAAATAGACACCTATTAGAAAAAACGGGGAGGTAAAAATAATGTGAATGTAAAATTTTCCCATCGTCTTTGGGGTCGAATTAAAAGAGAATATGAGGAAGATAATGTGTCATTGTTATTTGTAGATTATTAAGTGAATAGAAATTAAGACAAAATCTTTTATATAAGCTTAAAGTACTAATACTTTGCTTACGTTTAACTTATGTAATTTTTTAAAAATTATTTTAAGGCGAAAAGCACATTGATGTTATTATCGCCACCCTAAATGTAGGTGTGAGTGTAAAGTGTTAAAGTAAGCCTAGTGTAAGTGTAAGTGTGTGTTAGACTCGGGTACCGCGAGGAACGTCTAAATCCTCTAAATAGGTGCAGCTAGTCTGCACCCCCTATAAAAAAACTTATATAAATTTGGTTTTATAATCCTCCATAAAATCGGAACTCAATTACATTTGGTTTTATTGTTATTTAAACAAACAAATGTTAAAAGATATTGCAAAAAATGTCAGTCATTGTGTACTCTACACCATAATTCAAATATTAACCAAAAAACTGATGAAAAATGTTGATTGGATCTTATAGGATGTATATAAAATTTAAACAATCCTGATTTTTTCTTATGTCCAAAATGTTACTATACTCGTGATTTTCTAAAATTCTGGGAAAAAAATTACTTAACAAAAGGTTTATGATGTGAATCAAAACCAATTCTTTTTTAATTTAATTACTACAGAATATCAACAAATGGCTAAATATTTTTTAGTTCACTTGAGGTCAAAAAAGTGATTGCCTGCGCGAATAAAATAATTAACCGAAAAAAATTTCATAGATATCCTTTCGAAGCCTTATATCTATGATAAGAAAATCTTAAATGAATCTTATTTTCTTTAAATCGGGTTAACAGATTTTGCTCTAATGTACCTTTGATAAAACGTACGGGTTGATGAACCCCCAAAAAAAATTTGGTTCGGGAGATCTTAAAAAAACAAAGAAATTCGTCAGAATTTCTTAAAATCTAATCATTAAATTTTACTCAAATGATTGTCGTAAGCTTTTTTTTGTCACAACTCAATTCGAAAATTTGAAGTAAGAGTAAAGTATTGTTCTGAGATAAATCGAAAACAATAAAAACAAACCCTGACCGTTATTGTGTTTGTTTTTTAATTTTTAAAAACTGCAGAACTGTAAATATGGAAGTAAATCTGTAAGTGTAAATGTCTTATTTTTACAAACTTTCGTTACGAATCTTCATAATCAATTTTGAATAAAATGTAATGAACTAATTTTTGGAATGTGGCACGATTTTTCGGTTGTACGGCTAAACCTTTTCAGGAAATCAATGAATGCGAGAGTTTGTGTAATATTCTTAAAATATTTGCTTCATTTATAATCGTATTCGTTTCGCATTTGGAAAAGTCAAAGAACGTTTAAACAATGCTAAAATAAACACGATATAAGTATCCTATTTCACTGATATATGTAAAGTTTTCAACACATTAAACCCACAACTTATTAATCGATCTGTGCGATTTACAACAAATTATTTACAACTTAATCTCTTCGATTGTTTCGCTAAAAGTTGTGGCAAGAGACACAAGGATGACAGCTAGCGAGGCAGTTAAGAATAGTCCTGCATTATTTACACAACTAGCTGTGTTACAAGCATCATTAAACATAATGGCAAGTGAATAACTTACACGACTGAGCAATGTTCGATATAGGTTACATTCAGTTTTATTGGTAATGTAATAGCAATAACATGCTCAGTTAGACGCGTGCTCAGTTATAAACAGGGAAGTAAAGAGCGAATTTGTACGGTGAAATGAGCTAGCTGTGGAGGCGGTCCATCCTGGTTAGTCCAAGAGCAGGGACAACGAAATGAGCAGCGATTCCGGCTTTTACAAGTTCCGAGTAGTCGTTAAAAATAGATACAGACTATACTTTTATTTATTTTGCACAAAATTTGATGAATATCTTGGGAAATTTAGAGATTTAGAGAAATTTGATACTCACAAAAATCTGTTCAGGTAATCAAACAATTTAGAAACTAAACAATTTTTATCTTCCACTTCAAGAAAATTAACATAGTGATCAGCGTTAAATATTTCATAAACGAGCATTTAAAACGCTTTAAGCTATTTTTCATTTTCAATAAAATTTCAACTTTAAAAATGGTGATCTTTACAAACGTAACGATAATTACTACTGTGAAACATACTTCACTAAAAGGTGTAAGGTTATGGAAAAGGCAACTTTTTTGTTGTGTCGGTGGTCGAAATGACTAAAGCATCAGGTAGCCTACTGCGTCACTCAACTGCGCAGCTAAAGGTTCATAGTTCGAGCCGCAGTTGCTCCCGTTGCTTTTCCCTTACCGTTAAAAACACTTTGCTTTGTTTTATATCAGTATGAGAAAGTAAATAATTACTATAATAAATACGAGATCCAAAGATAAGTGCGGCCAGTGAAGGCGAAACGGAGCCGAGTCAGCCTACTGCGTCACTCAACTGCGCAGCTAAAGGTTCTTAGTTCGAGCCGCAGTTACTCCCGTTGCTTTTCCCTTACCGTTAAAAAAAACGTTGCTTTGTTTTATATCAGTATGAGAAAATAAATAATTACTATAATAAATACGAGATCCAAAGATAAGTGCGGCCAGTGAAGGCGAAACGGAGCCGAGTCAGCCTACTGCGTCACCAACTGCGCAGCTAAAGGTTCTTAGTTCGAGCCGCAGTTGTTCCGTTGCTTTTCCTTACCGTTAAAAAAAACGTTGCTTTGTTTTATATCAGTATGAGAAAATAAATAATTACTATAATAAATACGAGATCCAAAGATAAGTGCGGCCAGTGAAGGCGAAACGGAGCCGAGTCAGCCTACTGCGTCACTCAACTGCGCAGCTAAAGGTTCTTAGTTCGAGCCGCAGTTGCTCCCGTTGCTTTTCCCTTACCGTTAAAAAAAACGTTGCTTTGTTTTATATCAGTATGAGAAAATAAATAATTACTATAATAAATACGAGATCCAAAGTAAAATATAAGTACGGCCAGTGAAGGCGAAACGAAGCCGAGTCAGGCGGCGTCCTGGGCGCTGCTAAGATTTCAGTGGCCACACTTACATTAAAAAACAATAGATCAGTTTTGAATCCGAGTCCACTCTGCTTAGCGAAACTCCTCTCTCTATTTAGTGGCCAGCAAAGACTTAAGTAGAACGTACCAGGACATTTCGTTTAGTAAGAAAGTTATGAATGCTAATACTTGATAAACATAGGTTCCCAAAATTGTTCACTTTGTTAAAAATAACTAAAAAAAATTTTTAAATGTACTGATCGAAAGTTTCTCTACATTTTTCTACTTTACTTAATTTATTTAAACGCAGAGACTACGTCTGCACTTACCTTACAGAGAGCAAAGTATTATCAGTGTCTAAAGACTAATTGCAATAACCTTTAGATAACAAAAAGTATAAGGCTTGTAACTTAAAACATTTATTTTGGGGAAGGTGAACTAAATTACTAACCTATTTAGATTCAGTTTTGTAGCAACCATATCGAATGAGATTTAAATTTAAAGGACTTGTGCAATATAAAACAACTGCGCAAACAAACGTTAGCTAACTTGGTCTGTTAGGTTCCATTACAACTGACATTCGTTCGCATTACTCTATGAAAACTAGCATATACGAGGTGTATTCAGAAGGTAACGAGAATTTTTAAATTTCGCGGGCTTAGAGAGTTCGATTGTCAAACATTTTTTTTTATTATTTTGGAATACATGCCATTGAAGTATGATACAACTTTCAGCTGTTTTCACTGTTGATTTTATCTGTGACAGCCACTAAGGTTAGACGTGTTTTTATCAGCTCGGCGATTTTCGTTTATTAAAAGAAATGGATCGAAGAATTTGTTTCAAATGTTGCGTAAAAATGGAATAAAGTGTAACAAAGTGTGTGAAATGTTAACAAAGGCCTATGGTGAGTCTCCTATGAGTAATGCAAGAGTTTATGAATGGTATAAGCGTTTTCAAGAAGGCCGTGAAGGCGTCGAAGATGACGAACGCCCTGGACGCCCCTAAGGCTCAATCATCCCAGTGGAGGCATTCTGGCTCGCCAAGACCGAAAAAGGCTCGACAAGTGCGGCCGAACTCATTAATAATGGCATAATGCATCATGAATTCCTACCACCAGGTGAAACGGTGAATAATGAGTACTACCTACAAGTTCAATGCCGTTTGCGTGAAGCAATCAAAAAAACGCCCGGATCTGTGGAAAAACAATTATGGCTTTTGCACCACGATAATGCACCAGCTTACACTTCATTGCTTGTTGGTGAATTTTTGGCCCAAAATAGTACTGTAACGATGCCTCAGCCTCCATATTCGCCAGACATGGCTCCGTGTGAATTTTTCCTACTTCCAAAAATAAAGTGAACCTTAAAGGGCCGTCGTTTTACAGCCGTAGATGACAATAAAAGCGCATCGCTGAAAGAATCAAAGGCTATTTCAAAGATCGAATTTGAGAAGTGTTTCGAGGATTAGAAGAAGAGCTGACACAAGTGCATAATCTCCAGTGGGGACTATTTTGAAGGCGACAACATTAATTTAGAAGAATAAATAAATATTTTGTTCAAAAAATTAAAATTCTCGTTAATTTCTGAACACACTTCATATAGTTGAAAACTTCAAAAATATTATACTGAAGTTATTTAACCGTATCGAGGCTTTCTTCACGCCCTGTATAGCAAAACCCCAGACGCAGTCGGTTTCCAATCACAGTAATTACATCCAATAGTAAACTGTAATAATCCACGCTCACAACTATAATTTCTGTCGTCGACTTCCGTTCCTTAATCTGGCTTCTTATCGCAATGAACACGGATATTATGTTCCAATGTTCTTTAATTTATGTATACGGCCGAGATAAGACTTGAATAGGCAAGAAGGTCGGTTTCTCAACGCCCACCATGCTGCCTATTGTTGACCTTAACGGCCCTCTATCAACAATAATCGGCCATTCCAGAGCCGATGTTTGCGTTAATCTCGGACAAATCTGAAGATATGACGGCGGATTAGCTGCGGATTGAAATCGGTGACTCATAACAAACTGAATGTACTTCGTGACTCAAATAACGGAACGTTTTCACGGTTCACTTTGTTTTACGCTATTGGATTGAACTAGAGTTGATTTTGTTTTTAGTGCTTTCATGCTTACGTAAAACAGATAAAGAGGGTTATATAATGCTTCTGCAAACTCGATTTCAGTTTTTTAAATATTGCTGAGTGAACTTTTGTTCACTTTTTTGAATATATGAACAAAAACGTTTGTGAAACGTGTACACTTCGTAGAATTACCATTCAAAATTATCCTTCATTCAATAAACCGTTCAAGATTCACAAAAATAAAAAGGTACAATTTTAATGACTTGTTTTGATTCAGTCCCCAGATGAGATTTTCAGATTTAATTTTAAAAAACACCTACAATTTAAAGAGTTTACTTTTCTTTAAAACAATGTACAATTCAAGTGTTCGAATTCAGCATAACATATTTGATATTTCTGTAACCTAAATATCCTATTCCGATGCAAGTAAACAATTTCAAATTTTACAGCTTTTTCCTTTAAAGGGCTCAAAAACACTGTGCTATTTAATTCTAATAGCATATTTATAATCAGCGTAGAATATCCTTTAACGTTTATACCCAACACGAAATGAGCTGTAATTAACACCTTTTTGAAAATGTTTACTCTTCTATAATTTTCCTTTAGCCACGAAATTTTAAGTTTTAAGTCAATCGATTAATCCCTTTTCTCGTTATCGTGCATACAAATTTCATGACACAAGTCAGACAGACGACATTTTGAAAAAATCGATCCTGAGAATATGTATAAAAAAAAAACTATTTGTCATTTTTTTAAATTTTGAGAACTTCGGCTAGTAAAATCAGTATACCCTTTGTTTTTGACCACGAAGAATGTTTAGTAACATCACAATGTAGAATTTATACAAACTTGACAAATAGTTTTAAAGCGTTATTTCTTTTTGAAAATTATAAGCAATTTCAAATTAATAGTTAAAGACATTAAAAAAATACAAAACATGACAAAATATGACTGTGAAAAACTCTACAAAAACTCATCAAAAATATTATTTCCACAAACATCTAAAATGGAAGCTATCGAAAATGTAGACATTGTTATTAGCTTCTATTACGGTTTATCGAATTTTTCTTAAATTTTGGTAGTTTTTATAATATGTTTTGCTCAACTTTGTATAACAGGCTAAATTTGAAATAAAAATCCCTCAAGACATGAAAATAAATCAACAATAACCTTATTTTATTTTTCGATTTATTCTCTCAAAACATTATTTTTTTTGAATTTTATATGTGCTATACTTACGAAAACAATCATCTTTGATATGACGCACATAGTTGATGATAAAAATTTCATCAACTATTTTCATAAATTTGGCTGATTTATAGCGCTCCTGGAAACAGTTAAAAGGAAATTTTAAGAAAAAACGATTATTAAAGTGTTTTACAATAAAGGTTTAGTTCTCGTTAATGTAGTCCTCTTCTATATTTACACGGATAAAGTAAGTATCCTGACTGAACGTAAAGCCAAAACTAGAAACTAAATTTTGAGAATATCTTTATACTGTTACGTAACTAAGAGAGGATTTTCCGTTATTTAATCTCTATAAAGTAGTAAAAGAGGGTGAAAATGATTTAATCGGATATTTTTTATAAATACTATAAAACGAAAAAATAATGAAACTCGTATTTTTATATTTTCCAACGTTTATCTTCTAAACGGATTTTAAAGAGGATTGGGTTAAAAACGATAAAAAATGAATATAAAATTTTGCATTGAAAACAAATTTGATATAATTTTCTTGAAATTTAAAACAACACTCTAAAACACAAAATATAAAACAAGTACTTCAGCATTTCTTACAATTCATCCCCTGAAGTGATAAAATAATAAAATTGTTTATGTTAATAAATTAATAGGCCTACATTACTGAAACAGTATAAAGTTTTACGAACAAAGCCGTGGCAGGTAATATTATTAAAGTATAAAAGTGAAGAAAAAGAAATAATTGAAATATAAAAGAAAAACACAAATTTGCTGTTTTAAACTTTCTCGGGGCTCGGTGGTCAACGCAGCTAAAGCATCGGTCAGTCTACTGCGTCACTCAACTGCGCACCTTAGTTCGAGCCGCGGTTGCTCTTGTTGCTTTTCCATACCGTTAACTCTAATCCCGCGTCCTCATCGCAAAAAAAACTTTATTTGGACTTTGCGTGATCGACTCAGTTGCATAAGAATATTATGAATTTGGATTTATTTTGAAAATAAAACAACTGTTTGAAGAAAGAACTAACGACAATAAATCAGTCAGTGAGGCCTATCTGTTTTTCTGCGTCAGTAATTGACAAGTGCACATCGCGCAACACAAGGACGTTACGTAATGCTTCGGACCTTTGCAGAGGCCTTACAGATTTATTGCCTAAATATCAATATTCATTGGCAGTTTATTATTTAAGTACACTGATCAAATTAATTGTGCTGTTCAACGCCATCGATGTTAGGACAGAAGTTGTGTACAATAAGTCAAAGTATATTAATATTTGTTGTTCTAAGTTTTACAATTTACCGATTGTATAAAGTGATTGTTACTATATTTCTTACTTTACGTGGTGAAACAAATTTAGCAGCTACAAACGTATGGAATAATCAAGCAAGTTTTAATTTGTTAAACGATATTGGGTGCAATAATCGGGGACTATTTATTCATGTGTTTCAATTTAAAACTAACCCAGTTTGTTCACATAACAGTTTTTTTAAAAAATATGACGATTAGTTCAGGGTTTTTTCCCAGAACTCTTGAAACGTGCACCGACCAACCATCCGTATCAGCAGCCTTCTCGATACTGTTTGTTTAATAACCTGTATAATTTTATAGAATACGGTTATAAAGCAGTTTAATGAGTAGGATCTCTAGGAAACCATTTTCTTTTGAAGCTGATTGATTTCAAACAGGATTTTCAGTTAAATTGTTCAATGTTTTTGTATTTATTAACTAAAATCAAACAAAAAATGATCAACACTGATAAGCTGATCTTGGGAAAATATGATTTTTAACGAAAAGAAAAAAGCTTGAAAACGTTTTGGGAAAATTAAGCAAATTTACCACAGATTTAAGCAAACATGCCTAGTTTTACAGAAACCAGTACGCTTATAGGGATACGGTTAAATAACTTAAAACTAATAGACATACATCTACAAATAATTCAAAGAACTGATAAGCAATACTTTTAATTTCAATTAAGATTTTTCTCGATCGCAATACTTAATCTACTTTGAATAGCGAGAAATAAATATTTTTAAGATAAAGTTTCAAGTTATTTTATTACTAAATATCCTAGAAAAACAAAAATAAATCGTTTATAAACTATACGAGTATATAAAATACATTAATGAATATTATAACTAATATTTTACAACAAATATATCTATAAAGCAATTATATTGTCAAATGTAAGATATTTGAAGTGTTTTTCTAATTCTATTCACGATAATTCGAACAATTATAAAACGGCAGCTTTGTGGAATGTGTTTTAAACCTAAAAAAGCATGCCTAATAAACGTCTTTAAGAAGTTTTTGTTCAAGAATTCTTTAAAATCGAGTATTTTTAAAAAAAGGATTTATGGACTCTGATTACATTTTGTGAATTTTGTGAAATGTAGTCTTCAGTATCCAATAAATGTATACGGGACTTTATTAGCCACCAAAACAATGGCTTTTATTGAGGAAAACTAAATAATCAGCATAGTCTCTCAAAATATGTGAGTCAGATTCTGGTCACATATTAAGGATCATTCCTCAAGTCGGCTTAAAACTTATCCGATGTTTTGCAACGTCTACGATACATGTATTCCCATTAGTCCCGTTTTAAAAATGCCTTATAACCACAGGCTTCCGTGTAGCTAAGTCGACATTTCTTTTCAAATTGTCCACACTATTTTCGGTGAAAAATCTCCACAAATATTTTAATGAACCGATTTTGAGAAACTGTCAAAATTGCCGGTTATTTTCCTCCAGCTTTCGCGATCGAATTCAACCATATTCAACCAGTAGACGGGGCTTCAACGCTTTTGGTATGTGAAAGTTTGCGCAAAGTTTTTGCAACATTCACTTATCAGTCTTCTAATGCCTTAAATGTCCTACTACTGAAACGGTTAATTTTTAAAATTATACTTCGTTTAAACGCAAATCATTTTTCAGATATGTTATCAAAAGAGTTTTTTTTTATTTGTCGTATTCCAGTTGACTCAGCGATAATACTGACACACTGCATGGTTTGGTGATATTTATGAAAATAGGTTTGTAAGCACAGACAGACAGGTGACACAAAGCCACACATTATCATGCAATTTATTTTTAGGTCAAAGCGGTTTCAAATCGGATTTTCCATGTTGAAATCTGACACTTTTAAATTTCTTTATCTTCTAATACCGTCGGGTTTATTTCATAAATTACTATTTTTTTTAACATCAGCTACCTAGAAGCAATCAGACCCTTTATACTGTAATAAAATTTTATTTTATTATAATAATGGTTATCTATTTAAATTTTTAGTTTTTTTTGATAATTTACTAATACACTGCCTAAATTTTAATAGCCTACGTTATTTACAAGCAGAATCGTATAAATTTAATTATGACAAAGCAGATGAAAAAAAATTATTTACAAGACTTTTAATAGCCTAACTTACTGGTTACCAAAATGGCCAAGATATCTGATATAACCTTATTTATTTGTAACTCAAAACTTAATTAGCCTAATTTGCTGATTAACATAGTGATAAAACTTATAATAGCTCAAATTTCTGATAAATCGATGACTGACAAAATTTTCGGGTTCATATGTAGGCTAAAATTTACATTATAACTCGATAATTTCAACCCATACTAAATGCTTTCAATGCATTTGAAGAAAGCATTAAAATTCTATTAGGAACTTTAAACTCCTATTAGCACACTAGATTTTGTAATAAATTGGT